>AFRD01000156.1:0-68288 GCA_000222875.2 Periglandula ipomoeae IasaF13
GAAAGAGCGTGGGAAGACAATTCAGCGCATTCGAAATCTCTTTGTTTTTTTCGATAGACGGGTTTGGGAAAAGGGACTTGTACTTGTATTTTATTCGTCATGCATACACCCTCACCTGACAGTCGTCTTTAATGACCATTTGTGAAATCCTACTATAAAGCATCAATTGGGCCTTGCATACCAATGACGTGATTGCTAGAGATATCCAGCATTCTTGATAATGATGCCTCATATATATGTGCCTACTTTCTTCCTCCACATCACATGTGAATAGAGCTGCGCTGCAGACGTGGTTGAAAGCTTGAGCTTTGGCAAAGCAGCTCCAAGTGGAAAAAAGTGCCTTCTTCCCCCCACTTCCGACTTCCCCCCAGTGTGGGGCAATGCTCACCACATGGAAGCTGTAGTGACGACGTTATGTGTGGCCGTCATCAGGATTGAATCGTTCTCTTTGACAATCTGACAATCCCCGCGCTCAGAATGGCAGGAATTGACGCTGTTCTGCTGGCGCAGGATGAGGAAGGGTTCTCCGGCTCGACATTTGGCAAGACCTCGAGCCAAGACCCGGAAACTCTCAAGCGACAGCTCGAGGACAAGTTTCTCACACCGTCACGCGAGTTCTCCACGGAATGGCTCAACCGACTGCAGCAGCGATGGGACTTTGAAACCGAATACACTTCACTATTCAAGATTGCTCCTCCTCAGACTCGGACTGTCACCAGATTTCTCCGCCACGGACTGGAGGGTAGGGTGACTGGCTACAAGAACGTGACGGTCCCTTCGAACAGCGCCACAGCAAAGAATTCAACGAGTCTGCTACGGAAACCCGCTCATCGAGCTGACTTTGTGCGTGGAGCTGCTGGATTCTTTCCATTTGCTCCCGGAGGCTTAGATGGCATCGAGGCCACGGCTGCATTGGAGGACCAGATCCACGCGGGTGATGCACCAGAGGATGGAGCCAAGTCAAACAAGCTTGATAGAGTGATTCAATTGGGTGAAGGGGGCTTGCTTCAAGTAGCGCCCGGATTGGATCGTGGTATTGACTTCAGCAAGAAGCAGAGCACGCCGGACGAAGAAGCGGCCACGGCTGTGAAAGAGGTGTTGGAGGAAGAGCCAGAGGATGCAGATGTGGCGGAGGATGAGGAAGCCAACTTAGCGAGCGGTGATTCCGAGGAAACTCCCAAGGACGAAGACGGCGACGATGACATTGACGACATTCTACCAGTTGAGTTTCCTGCTCTGGAGCCTCACGGCGTGCTGGCAGCGTCATCGGCCCGCAAAGCAGGCAAAGAATGGGCTCATATGGTCAATATTCGGCAAGGAATACCAAATTTCCGAGAATTGGTGCCCGACATGGCGAGGGAATGGCCATTTGAGCTCGACACCTTTCAAAAGGAAGCTGTGTACCATCTTGAGAACGGAGATTCCGTGTTCGTTGCCGCCCATACCTCAGCTGGTAAAACGGTAGTGGCCGAATACGCAATTGCACTGGCTGCCAAGCACATGACGAAGGCGATCTACACGTCCCCTATTAAGGCGTTAAGTAACCAGAAATTTCGTGACTTTCGGCAGACGTTCGACGAAGTTGGCATTCTCACGGGAGATGTGCAGATCAATCCAGAGGCGAGCTGTCTGATCATGACGACGGAAATCTTGCGAAGTATGCTGTACCGAGGGGCGGATCTGATTCGAGATGTCGAGTTCGTTATTTTCGACGAAGTTCACTATGTCAATGACTACGAGCGAGGCGTCGTATGGGAAGAGGTCATCATCATGCTGCCCGAGCATGTGTCGCTCATTCTGCTTTCTGCCACCGTGCCAAATACCTATGAGTTCGCTTCATGGGTTGGTCGAACCAAACAAAAGGACATCTACGTCATCTCAACATCGAAACGACCCGTGCCTCTAGAGCACTACCTCTGGGCTGGAAAGGACGTCCACAAGATCGTCGATTCAGAGAAGAAGTTCATCGAGAAGGGCTGGAAAGATGCACACATTGCTGCACAAGGAAAAGACAAGCAAGCCCCGGCTCAAACTACGATGGCTACTCGTGGCGGCAATCCTCGTGGCGGCCAGCGAGGTGGTGGTCAAAGGGGAGGCTCTCAACAGCGCGGAGGGCGTGGAGGCGGCCAGCAACGTGGCGGTAATCAGCAGAGAGGACGCGGAGGACCACCTCAAGCCAGCCACGCCCCTGGCCATATGGGTCGTGGTGGACGTGCTGGAGGCATGACTTCTGCGGCTCAGGACAAGAACCTGTGGGTTCATCTGGTTCAGTTCTTGAAGAAGACGTTGCTGCCAGCTTGCATATTCGTGTTCTCCAAGAAACGATGTGAGGAGAACGCAGATGCGCTGAGCAATCAGGACTTTTGTACAGCGCAGGAAAAAAGTCATATTCACATGATTATCGAGAAGTCAATTGCGAGATTAAAACCCGAGGACAGGATATTGCCGCAGATTATTCGACTGAGAGAACTTCTCAGTAGAGGTATCGCTGTTCATCACGGAGGTCTACTGCCCATTGTCAAAGAACTTGTCGAAATCTTGTTTGCTCAAACACTTGTCAAAGTACTCTTCGCAACAGAAACATTTGCCATGGGCCTCAATTTGCCGACGAGGACAGTTGTATTCTCGGGTTATCGCAAGCACGATGGACACTCCTTCCGTAAATTGCTCCCCGGTGAATATACTCAGATGGCAGGTCGCGCCGGTCGTCGTGGTCTCGATACAGTCGGGTCTGTCATCATCGTGCCCCCAGGAAGCTCAGACGATGTGCCTCCAGTGGCCGAGTTGCGCAGCATGATCCTGGGCGAGCCGTCCAAGCTGCGATCTCAGTTCCGACTCACGTACAACATGATTCTCAACCTTCTCCGAGTCGAGGCGCTTAAAATTGAAGAAATGATTAAGCGTAGTTTCTCGGAGCACGCCACACAGCAACTACTTCCCGAGCACGAAAACGATGTCAAGCTTGCGCAAGCTGATCTTGCCAAGGTCAAACGAGAGTCATGTAAAGTGTGCGATACTGCCATGGACGAATGTCACCAGGCCGCACAAGATTACAAGCAACTTACGCTCGAGTTGTACAAGGGTCTATTGCGCATAACGTTTGGGCGGAAGATGTTCACGCAGCAGCGGCTCGTCGTCTTCAACTGGGAAGGCATCCGAACGGTCGGCATACTTTTATCCGAAGGAATGAGCCCTCAAGGCTCACTGGACGATCCCATCCTACATGTTTGTGCTATCAAGCCGATTCGAGAACGTCGAGACACAACTGATCAACTGCCGTTCATTCCTGCGTTCAAAAAGTACCTGCACAAGTTACCACAAGGCAAGCGACGCATACATATTAAGACTCTGCGCGTGCCACTTAGCGACTTGGAATGCTTGACAAAATGGGTTCTCAAGGGCACGATTCCTGAAATTTTCAAGGGTGGCGAGGCTGGTCAGCAGGCCATGGAGCGATTGCAGGACATTTGCTCCAGCTGGGATGACCGGTGGGACGAGGCAGGTATGGGCAAGATCAAGAGTTTGTCGTTGCAGGAAATTGTCGAGAAGAGAGCTCAGTTGGTCAAATCGGTGACCGAGTCCCCAGTGACTAGATGTCCCCAATTCTTGAAACACGTAAGTTTCGCTCCTCGCCCCTGTGTAAATCATAGAGACATAACTGACAATTCATAGTTCGCCATGTGTCACGACGAGTGGCTCATCAAAGAACACATTTCCCAGCTGAAGCAATCCCTCTCAGCTCAAAACCTTCAACTCCTGCCAGACTACGAGCAGAGAGTACAAGTCCTCAAAGAGCTGGACTTCATCGACCCAGCCACACGTATCCAGTTCAAGGGCAAAGTCGCCTGCGAAGTCCACTCCGGCGACGAGCTTGTCCTCACGGAACTTATCCTCGATAACGTCCTTGCCGAATTCGAGCCCGCGGAAATTGCAGCTCTCCTATCCGCATTCGTGTTCCAGGAAAAGACACTCGTGGAACCCACACTGACGGGTAACCTCGAGAAAGGTCGCGACACCATCATCGCTATATCCGAGAAAGTAAACGATGTGCAAACGAGGTTGCAGGTCATTCAGTCGGCCGACGACTCGAACGACTTCACGAGTAGACCGCGATTCGGCCTGATGGAAGTAGTGTACGAATGGGCAAGGGGGATGAGCTTCAAGAATATTACTGGTCTGACGGATGTGTTGGAGGGCACGATTGTGAGGACGATTACGCGACTGGACGAGATGTGCAGGGAGGTCAAGAATGCGGCGAGGATCGTGGGTGATCCTGAGCTGTATGCGAAGATGCAGGAGGCGCAGGAGTTGATTAAGAGGGATATTACGGCTGTGGCCAGCTTGTACATGTAACGAGGGAAGTTGGCTGAAAGGGCATTGTGAGAAATGGCATGCATCATTGCGATAGAATGGCATGGATATAAAACTTATATGGAATCTCATAAGTCATAGACGGAGATGTCAGGAATTACAGTCAATTCACAAAGTCACTTCATTCACTTCCCGTGATCACCATGCTGCAACTGTCACCATTCATGATGGCCAACGAAATCCAGTCTCATGAATTGCATTTCCATTCTAGACGAAATCAAAATCACAAACCCCAACGCCAAACAATGACCCATTCTTTCAATCCCATATCATCATAACCTCAGCACCAGCCATCCCTTAAGCCCGCAAAGCCCTCAACCTCTGCTGCAACTGCTCATCCTCCTCGACCGAAACATCATTCTTTGTCGGCTCGGGATCCGCAGGCGTGGCATGATTGAGCTGCTGATTCAACTCGATGCCCGCATCATCGGCCAACTTGCCGAGCAGCTCCTGCACCGCATCCTCGGGGACCTGCGCGGAGGTAGATTGCGCAAAGGCATCCTGGTAGATGGAGTTTGTCATGGCGTATTCTTCGTTCTGTTCTTTGAATTGTTCTAGAACACCAAGGCTCTGTTTTCCACGTTAGCAAAATACTTCTTTCTCTTATTGCCCAGACTTCTCCTCGTATTGAAGATTAAAGATTGAGGAAGAGACGCCACGTACCTTGGCCGGTGTAGCATTCTTCTGCGCAACATTCATAACCTTTGAACTCTGCGCCATCATATGCGTCATGCGGTTCATGGCATTATTCGCCTGGATCTGCGCGGCGCTCAGCTCCGCCATGTCGGCGACCTGGTCCATCTGCGACGCGAGCGCCTGCTTGCTGAGGAGCATCTTGGCCTTTTGGTAGGCCTTTTGGGTCTCGCCCTTTTTGAGGAGGTCCTGGATTTGTTTCTTGAGGATGGGATCCTGCTTGGCGGCCTTTTGGGCCTCGCGGCGGGCTTGCTTGGCTTGGAAGCGTGCTTGGAATTCGACTTGCATGTCGCGGGCGAGGGCGCGGTTGGACATGTTGGCGGTTGGGGGGTGTTGGAATTCGGGAGGTTGGATGGAGGAATGGACGATTTCCGAGGAGTCGTTGTCGTTGAAGAGGCGAGATGGGATTTGTTGAGATTGATGGTTGATGGCGTTTGGGATGCTGCGTTTGTTCGGCTTGGCCGTGCTGTCATGTGAGTGGCATTGGGTCTGGTGGGATGCGGGGACGCCACGAGGTGACGCAACTGAGAAGGTGCGCTGGACCGCCACAGAATCGGTGTTGCCTGACTGGACTCAGCTCGATTCAGGGTTAGGGTTAGGTTTGTCAAAACCCAAGGCATCAGGGCGCGCCTGTAGCCCAAGCGAGGCGAGACGCGGCGCATTGAATCGTCCGATAATCTTATATTGTGAATATTATTCAAGTCCATGTAAGGGACGCGACTATGATTCTGCACCGCGGCGGTGTCATGCATGAATTGTACTGACGGATTCATCGCTGTCAAGGGACTAGATTGCTTAGATTGGCAAAAGCGTCGCGGCCAGTCAGTCGTAAGCACTTACGCACCACGTAGCCTTCAAGAACGTTGAAGCACGATCCGGCAAATGAAGTTCAATTCATCAACTCTACGTCGCTGTGTAACACAATGATAGGCTATGCTCCTATCGGGATTCTGCAGGAGGATTTTCTGCTAAATGGCAACGTGCGCCCGTTTTGCGTTCATAACGCCCTATTATGCGACAACTGGCAACAAAACTATTACTGCAATAGCCTCAAAGCCTCGACGGCCGTCATACGATCCGAGGGGAGGAATCGCATCAGTCCACGAATGATGGGTACAAGAGGCATCAGCGCTGGCTCATTTACCAGTTCAAGAAAGCTAGCCTCCAGTTTACATTTATTATCCGTCTTGTCGTCAATGGAGTAAATGGGAGCGATCAAAGGGCGTGACGAATTCCTTCGGATTTCATCCCACTCTGGTTCACATTCTTGTGGTAGCCCTTCTACAAACCCTATCATCTGCGCGACAAGCTGCGCATCATCTCCTAAATACATGAATGGTCGAGCTGCGAAAATAAGCGAATATATCTGCAAGGTAGTGAGACTCTGTGGTAACAAACGGGTAATGGTTGGGCTTACGATGCAGCCGGCACGCCAAAGGTCAACTCTGTAATCGACGTGGCCGGTAAAGATTGTCTCCGGTGCTTTTAGCCCTCCTGGCTGAGCCAGACGAGCTGGTTCGTTGCCATGCTTGAAGGCTTGTCCCCAATCAATCAATCGAATGTCTTCTTCATCCTCGTCGACCCAGTTGTCCCAGTTAGTGCTACATACTAATTGTGATGGCAGAGCATTGCCCACTGGGCCGCCATCGACACGAACTAGGTTGACTGCTTCTGGATGTCCAAGAATGTTAAGAAGCTCATCCTTGGGCATATGGCTTAACTTTGAGGTCATAAACACAATATTTTCACCACTTAAATCTGTGCCCGTTAGTCACGGCGTAAGAACAGACGCGTCGCTGGGGACTTACCTCCATGCGCATACCCTGCTTGATGGAGGGTCGAGATTACCTGAAGTAGCTGCTTCGTGATTTCAAGAATAACGCATGGCTCTAGCCGCTCCTTTCCGGCATGGTAATCGGCGACGACATTATCCACGGACGGCCCAAGAAGTTCCATCACAATGCACTGATGAGACCCGTTGGGCCCTTCATGAACAAAGGAGTCTATCAGTTGGACTGCATGATCAGATGCACTGCAACGATGAATTGATTCCAGGTTCAATAGATCGGGAGATGGTGAGATTGTGTCAGCTCTCTCTATTTTCAGAGCCACCCAAGAGCCGAGACTTAGGAAGTCAGTGCTACAACAAGAACCAAACTACTCGAAATAAACTTACAGAATGTCCCTCGCCAGCCAAACAGTGGAAAACCCTCCCCATCCTAATTTATGGACGATTTGGTAGCGCTGATTTTTGAAGAAGTCTCCCAAACAAACCGGATGGTATCCACCAGGATGATAAGACAGAATCCGTTCCTGGTTGTGGAGTAGATTCGATGGGGGATCCGTCGCTAGCTGATCCATAGGGGGTTAGAAGCAATAGTCTCGAAGCAAACAATCTTGACCCAGCGATCCGCAAGTTGAGGGAGGAGATGAGTTACAGGCAAGAAGGCCGACCTTGCGAAGCATGTTCAAAGTCAAAAATTTCTCTAGCCCGAAAGGGTAAGTGACCGAGGCTGGCGCATGGTGGCGGCGACCTGAACAAACACGACCCGCCCATAAAAGTGCTAATAATACGTGAAAAGATATATTTAGAGTCACGCATCAAGAACGTAAATCTAAGCTCTTTATTTGTGTATTCGAACAAGAAAGAGTCTGAAACAAAAGCCATGCCGATTCCGATTTCCAATCCTTTGCCAGACAGATCATCATCGCCGGAAACGACGGGGATTGATACACACGACAGCCTCCATCTCTGGCACAATGGCCTTCATCTATATCTTTCTTTGTTTGAGTAATCGCTCATGGAAGAGTTTAAAAGCTCTCTATATTTCTGATTTTTATTTCCTTCGTTGATTCACTGTTACAGCTACCGCCACCGATTTGCATCTTAAACTTGTGACCATACACACATTCTGCATCCAAATCTCCCTTGTTCTACGAATATTCCAGCTATTGATCTTATAAGATGTCTGTTTCACTTACTTATGAACCAACTTGTGACCAGAACTTCAGATATGGTTATCACGATGCGCTTTCTTTTTGGCTCAACACGGCTGGGAACGCAAGATTCGAAAACGGGACTGAAACGATTGAGTTTGACCAGACTCATGTGATGTAATAATTAGTCCCGTCTTAAATCATTATGCTCCTGCTTACGACCACAGGAACGGACTTCATTATGGAAACAGTCGATCTGATCCCAACCCGGAACCGCATGTGACTATTAGGTTATCCAACGCAAGCCTGCGAGCACAGAGTTCCTGGTACGTGCTTCACTGGCGCCCAAATGAGGGTTCTGTGATTCTAAGGTCTCCCGATAACGAAGAAAGGAACTCGAAGAGGCGGAAGACGAGAAGAGATAAGAGAACAAGGAAGCAAGAGCGTCAGAGGAGAAAGATAGAAAGGGACCCGACAAAAAAGACCGTGATGGCAAAAATGGACGTGCAAAGGCTTGACTGTAGTAACATTTGCCCTTGGACAATGGGTAACTCTTCAGTCCTTTGATATTACGTCCCTGGCACGCTACAATCCTCATACTAGGTCAACCGGACCAAGTCTCCAGACGATATACTCGATTGAAAGGATATATCTTTACGTATATATAATTCTGTGACTCAACCTAGGTCGTCTTACTTAGAGTGATATCTATTTATGCATATATATATGTCCCTATTATAACATATCTATATCTATCTCATCTAAAAATGTTTTGACGGATGTATCACTTTTATGACTGATCTAGTGACTTGTGGTCGCGGGCTGATTTGTAAATACATTCAACCGAATATATTATTATATAGTACTTTCATGCAGGTACTATATTCTGTCACCATAGTGAGAGTAGCATACTACACATCAATCCGGTGAGATCGTTCTTCACGGCTTCAAATACATTGCTTGACAAGGCGCGGAGATACGTCCGAGGCCGTAAGAGAGCAAACACCACCGCGATAAGCTAGGGGTTTTGCGGCGGACATCAACGGCTTATTTAGCCCGATGTGATTCTGAGACTAAATCCAGCAGCGTCTAGACACGAGTTCATAGTTGCAGACAAGAAGCCTCTTGTTTATGGGGCTCAACTCGAGCCTGCTCGATGCCCACTTCAGCTATATTACACCGAGATCGACCTCGATATTGTATTATTATATGTCCGGCCTCGGCGGCCGCGAGACCTGGAATCCTTTTTCTTTCTCGTTCTTTCTCGGGGGCCATGTCCCCATTGGAATCTTGCGCGCCAAATTCTCGCGCACGCCTGACCGACTCGATCGACCGTCACTGGACCCCCCAGACACGTCTCATCTCGTGGGAGGGCTGTCGTCCTCTACTGGCCGACCGTAGAACAAGTCTGACACTCTGACTGAGTAGTCGACGTCGGGTCGAACCGGAAACTCCCACATTTCTTGTGCCTGAGATCGAGATGATGATTTCAGCGCCAGATCCGTCTGTCTCGGATTTGATGGGGTATAGGGCACTATTGGGCTCTGCAGTTTGGCTGGTTAAGCTTCCTCCAGGAATTGGCGTCGTGGTGCGAGATCGCGGTTTCCTGTAAAATGCTGAAAAGTCTTGGCTATGCTGCCGGCCATCTGCAGATGTTGTTGGCGAGGAACTGCCACTCGATCCACTGCCTATCATATTTGTATATGAGCAACTGATTGACTTTAGACGATGAGCCGTCCCGGTTTTATCCGGGCTCGGAGAGTGCAGCTCTATATTCTCATGGCTCCCGCATTCGGCACGGCGGATGAAATGAGATGAGATGTCGTCGAGATTCATGGCCTAAATGATAAATTAAGTCTGCTTAGAGTACTTCGCGTCAAGGGAGATCGAACTCACTGGTCCAGGATTTGAATGACTGCTGCCCGAGTTTAAGGAGTAGGCTTGTAATCGGCTTCTTGTCAGACGAGAAGCCTTGTAAATTCGCCAGAGCTGCAAAAAAGAAGCCAAGAAGCGCAACTGCTCCATGCAAGCACAGCATGGAGTATCCCACCCATTGTCTTGTCGCCTCACCCGCCCTGGATATGAACACCGTCTCTAATGCAATGCTTGACAAGCGTGCCGCAGAGCACCAGGGGTGGTATGCGATGCAAAGAACCGGATGCGAGGTTGAAAAGCTGTATGAATTAACAGGACGACTTCAATCGCTCCCAGCACTAATGTCTGCGTCCGGCCGTTATCTTGCAAAGCCCCTATCACGATCGCTTGCAGGAGTGGCACAGAGAGTGGCACCCAGTGAGACGTATTGTAGCAATTGCCTTGGATGAAAGGCCGATAAGTTTAGGCCTCCGATTCCTTCTGAGGTAGTCCTCCTTCTCTTTTTCTGGTGCTCGAAACGACGGGTAACGACATAAGTTGCACTGACGACGACCAGCATCATCAACACAGCCAGGGCGATGCGGTAGTCTGGAAGGTAGCCGATCAGATAAAGCTCGCCCGATAGATATGCCAACAGCGGAACACTGAAGAAGGACAACATGGCGCCAATCGTGACACCTCCTGCCATTTGGGCGATGGACCCTAATGTCATCTCGCTGGTCCGGCGCGATGCGACCAAGTAAAGGAGTGACAGCACGAGGAACAGCGAAGCTGCTAGTATGGCCAGGTTGATGAATGCGTCAAAGATCGTGTCGACCATTCGAGGATAGCCCATCATCCGAACCATATGGTCAATTCCGAAAGTTGAGTTGCTGACGTAGAAGCCATGCTCGACTCCTTTGTAGGTGAAGCCATGGTCGATGGGGCCCCTCCAGTACAGAAGTGAAGACCAGGCAACCTTGCTCACGATGGGCTGATAAAATCCGGGATACTCAATGGTTAATGTTGCGGAGAGAAACATGAACTGGAGATATCGCAAGTATGCCGATATGTCAATGATGGTCTCCCAGATAAGGCCCTGGTTGGCCAACGCAGAGCCATAGTCGAATAGAGGACTCGCGCTCAACTCGCTTAGATGCGTCTGCCAGGAAGCGACTCCGACCAAGGCCAAGACTCCCATTGGCAGAAATGAGAATAATGCAGATGCAGTGGTCCCTATGTCGGGGTGATTTTTGCAATGCTGCATTCTAATTCATCGCCGTCGTGTGTATTGAAGCGGAACTCGGTTGCCAAAGTTTGAAGTCGGTGTGTGCTGTTGAGCAAGTACAATAGTTCGTATGTTGCAAAGCGGAAATTCTCATGCCTAGGATAGAAAACTCATGAGCGAAAAGACACAAGACAAAAGGAAAGACTGCAATTGAAAGAGACGTACGGCGTGAGAGCGTCGGTGATGGGTAGAGGGCAGTTCGCCTGCCACCGTCCCAACTTTCCGACCGGACGCCCGAGGACTTGGAAGTGCATGGACTTTTCCAATTCCTTCAGATCGAGGTCATCGCAACTGAATCGGCTGACATTGTAATAAGCCAGGATGGTAAGCGACAGCTCAGCAGCATCGTCGCCCAAATTCTCCCATTTTCCCCGGACGCTCGAGATCGAGAAGGAAATCGTCTCGAAAGAAGGAAATCCGTGTGGTCGAGAAGTACAACTTGGGAATTGTCTAACCCATGCGGCTTCGCATACCAGAATGTGCGCGGCGATGGCTGCGAGAATATGCCACCAGAATGCTCGCGGCCATAGGTGCATGGCGGCGCATCAATTGACATGCATGAAGGAGGATTGGTATCGCGCCTGGCGAGATCGTCGCACGCAGTTGCAAGTCAAATTGAGGAACGGCTTCGGGGAATTTTTCTGAAGTGGTCTTGCTGATCTAGGTTTTGTTCCGCCTACCGAGGGCGCCGAGCGCCGGTCCACTGCGCCCCAGGGACGCATCATCTCGTATTTCTTTGGGGTTTAGCGTTGGTCCCGGGCGTTGTTTCGGGTTCAATCTTTACTGGATTGGGTTGTCGACAGGGCTGCGGTTCCATCTATCTAGTGGCAACGGTGGAGCTGTGCAAGTATTGATTCGACAAACTGTTCAAGGAACCCGCAAACCAGACGGCGCTCGACGCCATCCTGTCGAATCACTCCTTAATATGGTGCTATCGCGAATACAGTCACAGCGTCTGTATGATAGAATGGTTAGTTGTACGCTTCGGTCACGGCATCTTCTCATCCCAATGCATTGCTCCCTGCGCATGAATGAAAAACATTCTGGCTAATGTACCCAGCTTTCATACAGGAACCATGACCTCAAATCCCAGGCCCTGATCGGCGGAAGACAAGATTGAGATCCATCGCCGAATTCCACTTCTGAGCGACCTGAGCGACCTCACAACTGTACTATCCTGCCATCCTCGACGCTGAGAACAAGATCTACGTTGGGTAGACTCTCATGTCGATGCGAAATTGTGATTGTCGTGCAATCTGCAAATATATCATTTAAAACCCTGTGCATCAGCTCTGTCGTGTCATTATCCAGTCCACTGGTCACCTCATCAACCAGCAGTACTTTGCTATTGTACTTTCGCTTATGAGCAATGGCTCGCGCAATTGCAAGCAACTGCTTTTGGCCATGGGAGAAGCCCATGCCTGCCAAAGGTGCATCTGGACCACCGTGAGCTTGGACGTAGTTCAAAAGTCCCACTTTCTCTAGAATGCCCGGCAGATCTATGTCATCTCTCTCGTCCGATGACTCCGGAGGGAGTATATTATAGCAGAGCGTTCCTGGAAGCTCAACGAAATCCTGAGGAATAGTTGTGATTTGCGATCGCACATATTGGCGCGGCATGTCAGATAGCTCTACTCCGTCGAACTTGATTTCTCCCTTGTACTCCATGAATTTCAAAAGAGTTAGTATCAGGGAGCTCTTTCCACTAATATGAGTGTTAGATGACTTTTGAGCTCAAACATTTTTTTTTGCAGATTTGCGCTGCTCACCTTCCAGTCCGACCGATGACTGCGACCTTCTGGCCAGGTCTTATAACTAAAGATATATCGCGAAGGACCGGTTTTGCATTAACATTTGAGCTACAAGCTAATAATTAGAGTTTCTGCTT
This sequence comes from Periglandula ipomoeae IasaF13, assembly GCA_000222875.2. NCBI lineage: Eukaryota > Fungi > Ascomycota > Sordariomycetes > Hypocreales > Clavicipitaceae > Periglandula > Periglandula ipomoeae. Next base: position 13,032 of record AFRD01000156.1, read on the forward strand.
GGAAAGGAGGTAGGCGGCGACCGTGCATACCTATATGTGCTAGTCACGCCGACCATCTGGATCGCACCATGCTGAAAACAACCAGCAGGAATTGAAAGATGTTTATCTTTCTCAGTTGGCGTATGTTGAATGAAACTTCGTATACGTGCTATTGCTCCGAGAGAGGTCTCTAGTCCGATCCACGATTCCACAAAGACGCTGAGTGTGCCGCCAAACTGCATCACCACCAGGAGCGAGAGGCCGAGGGCACTTTGCGTCGTCCCTTCGACCAAAGCGACGGTCACAAGCACAATCGCCACACCGGCGGCACAAAAGTCTAGAACAAGACCTAACCAGCGCTGTATATCAAACATATAATAGAAAGGGCGCTGTGAATAATCCAGGAACTCCTGGCTTTGGGATAGTGATTGAGCTTGCCATCCGAAGCTACGGAGGTGCGCTAAACCAGCCACAGTTTCACTGAATAGTGTGTAGAGGGGTGTCTTGGCCTCCAAGTCAAGATACCGCATCTGCCTCGATGTTTTGAGATAGAAATACTGAATCATGTAGACAGCACCGAGGGTGAACGGGATCACTGTTGCAGCATACCTTGCGCCAGATGATATGACGCCCATCTCCGCGAGGAGAACAAAGAAGCCTATACCAATTCTTAGTGTCTTTCGTGGCTCTTTTGGAGAAGTAATGAAATAAAGAGCCATACATACAGTAAACGAAGAGAAAAAAGGCCATCGGCAAGTCTTGGCTAATAAGGCCAATATCCTGACTGAAGCTGGAAAGGTTGTTAACGAGCTTGCACGTTGAAATATGACTGGGATATGGAACTTACAGGTTTAAGATAGATCCAATGGTTGTAGACGAGAGAAATGATAATGTAGACCTAACCGTTGTCAGAGATGTTTAAAAACAAAAGGTCTTCCCTGCGCTTACTAAACAACCGTTTCCAATAGCAGCCTATGGAGTTTTTCGGACGACTTCGGCACCATTTTCAAGAAGAAAAGGCTAAGCCAAACATTAGCGTGACGACCGGAATGCGAAATGGACATGGTGCTCAAACATGTATGATATTCCAGTGGTGACTCCGCTGCAGATGCTAACCAGGACGTATCCGGCCAGATATCTTCTGTTTCATGGCTCAATGTCAAGCCATATTCGAATGTAAACATCTAGGACAATTAGAATCTGGATCCGAATCGAGCTTCTAGTTCGATTGATGCCTACCTGGCAACTTCTCCGTAACCGCCATAATGAAGACTGAGTATCCATAATATCCAAAGCTTTTTGCTTACTGAAGCGAGAAAGAAAGAGTACAGCTTCACGTCTCCGTGCTGACGCAAAGACATGTCCCTGGCTAAATTGTCGTCATTTTCTATGTTTTTCGCGGCCTCGGATGCCGCTTCCTCGGTTTTTGGTGTTGGTGTCCTTTCCGTGCTCAAATATTCAACGCCAGTGTACGTTTCTGACCAGTTGGAAATGGACTTTACAGAACCATTTCGATCAATGACAATGACTCTGTCGACTTCTCTCACATACGATACTATATATTGACAATCTTAGCATGGAATGCATCAGGTGATTGGAAACAAGGTATATCGAACCAGTATGAGTGGTCATGACCACAGTGCTCCCGAGCCTCCTCAATAGACCATTGGAGCCAAAGAGCCTCTGAAATATGCCATCGGCTGTTCTTTGATCAAGCGCTGGGAATACATTATCTAGCACGAGGATAGCCGCTCTTGAATAAATCGCCCTTGCCAACGCCTGTCGAAAGGTAAGCTGTTACTTCCTCGATGTTTTGTCTGGCCAGATAATGGAGACTTACCACTCTCTGTTTTTGTCCACCACTCAGATTGAAGCCTCTATTTCCAGCCAATGTTTGATCTCCCTCTGGAAGTTGTTGGATATCGTCATCTAGAAGACACGCGCTTACAACCGTATCGTACCAATCTTTGTCGAAGGTTTGAGAGCTGTTGCATCGTATGTTTTCCCGAATGGTCAAGTTCTTTATCCATGGATTTTGTTCACAGTACGCGACACGCTGCTGCTCAACATATACCCCACCACCAACAATGTCTGCCTCTCCCAGAATGGCTCTCAAAAATGTTGATTTACCGGAACCTGTTGCTCCAATTACTGCCACTATCTCGGTTCTAGTGATTGAGATGTCAATGTTCGTAAGGATGGGTTCTTTTCCAGTCCTGGCGGCGATTGATGCGGCAGCAAACACCACGGGCGGCTGCGGAAAACTCAGCTGAATAGAAGATCGAGGAGCTGATGATGAGTCCGGTGCATCATCCTTCTCTGCGTTCCGAAGAACGAGATCACTGATGGTTTCGCGCCTATCGCATCTCTCTGTCACGAGGAGATACGCCTCAATTCGTTGAAAGCAACCGAGGATTGACATAAACGTGGGATAGCCTACCATAAGATGAACCAGTGGCATTGCAGTGTTGATCGTGAATGCAAGAGCTGTGAAAACATCCACGGCATTGAGACCCCGCTTGAATTGTGTTAGAAATGTGGCAGCGGTAAGAACGATGACTGGGATAATCTGATAGCACAACATAGCATGTGCGACGTTAGCGATTGGCTTAACGCAACTATGGTTAGAATCTCGGGAAAGGCAAACCTAATGATCTCATTACAGTTAATACAACTCGAAACGCGCGCGAAAACCTGATCTCTGTTTCGCGAAGACCCTGGATGAGGCTAACGACGGGCCGTTGAAGCCCAGTCATTTTGATGCCTTTGAGTTGATGAAGTACAACGCTAGTCTGAGAGACTCGATTCTCCACTTCCTTGTTCCATGCTGATCTGGCAGGAACGATTCGCTTGCCAAGTTCAAACGTGATGAATGTCGATACTATGCAAATTTCAGTAAGGGTATCTTCGCCTGGTATTGGAAGCCATACCTATAACAGGTACTACAACAAATACGGCTGCAACTCCAACTATTGTGGAAAGAAAATACAATCCAAGAGCAAGTTCAATCAAGTTTGCCCAAAGGTTATGAAATCGGGGCAAACCAGCCACAATTCCTTCAATATCTGTAGTCATCAGCGTAACTGCAGCTAAGTCTTGTGCGCTCTCTTGGTTTATCAGGAGAGTCTTTTTATAGACCTCTGAAACCAGGATTCCCCGGAGACTAGTGATAAGGCGATAGTTCATATGATTGAATCCAGCTTTAGTTATCTGAAGGGAATCGACAAATCAGCATGTGACTCAGCAAAAAACATCCAATTTTGCGGGGTGTCGTACTGCTTCTCCTAAGTATATCAAGACTGTTGCTCCAATCAGCCCATTCCTAACGCTAGTTGGAGGGTTATCTTCGCCTAAAAAGCTAGTCATTCCTCTGAGTAGAAACGGATGGCTAAATGAGAAGACAATATTCAGTAATCGTGGAATTATTACTGCGAGGAATGGTCCACACAAAGTGGTGATTGATGCTTTTAGCAATGGATGGGATGAGTTCCTGTCTGGCAGGCATTAAGACACAGTCAGTCAGAGCATAATATGGCGCAGCTGAATTACTTACATTTCTCCCACACGGGGTGAAACTTTGCTGAAAGGTATGCCGTGGACAGCTCAGGGCCTAGTTGATATAGGTCGTTCATGTGCAAGATATTTCGGAACCCCAGTAAGAATGTTGAGTTGAGCCATAAGAACAACGCTCGGTTCCAAAATCCACTTGTTGCTTCTTTGCTCACAGATTTCCGCAGTTTTGGGTCCTTGATATGCTTTCTTTTAGAAATCTCCTCAAGAAGAAGCAGCAGTAATTTGACAATGGCTGAGGACAGAGATAGGGCTCCAATGGCGAATTGAGATCTGGAGAAATGAGATCGAGTCATGGCGACGTCAAAAAGACATGTGACACTCAGATATAGACTTATGAAGACTGAAGATCTCAAAGAGTGTCGATGCTCGATATTGACGAGTATGAAGATGCAAAGTGCACTAACACACGCCGGCGAGGACGCGGCGAGAGAAGTATCGGATCTGTAGGACTGTAAAATGCTCGACAGTGCCAGATTGGTGATCTCAACCCCCAGAAGGCTGGCTGCCACGCCCTGATGAAGAAGTCAGGAACGCTACTGCTGAACGTGGGGGGACAAGTCGGTGATCAAGATACCAACTCACCAGTTTAGCCCACAAAAGGACGCTTCCGGAGATATACACAGGCGACGTCGAGTAGTGGTATATGTATGCCGGCGAAGTAATAATTAGCAGGCTTGCTGGAAGGATTATCAACATGGTTTGCTCAAATAATAGAGTAAAGTCAAATTGTGGCCATAGCTGAGGACCAAAGGATTGATCCTCATCCTTATTCAGTAGAGTGTCCATTTCTGCCGAGCCGCCTCAGTGTGGATGCCGTTTCATACGTCATCCAAGATTGACAATAACTCTATGTTTGGAACAACCAGAACTTCGAATGTGTTTGATTGTTTTTGGGGTCAAGTACGGGGTCGCGACGATAATTAAGAGGTTCGAAATGCAAGGCAAGGGTGGCAGTCCAAAGCCTTTCTTTTAGTTGGGGTAAATCGGTGGGTTGCGTTCGCTACCATGGACACTGAACTAGGCAGGTTGGACATGGCATGGGCAGTTTTCTCCAGGTGTTAGGCCCCGAATACAGACATCTGCATCTTCTGGGGCGAAATGAAGTTGGCAAGAAGGCACTACCAACAGACATCTTGCAGCCGCACTAATGCACAAGCGGCCGAGAAGGATACACACGGTAGCATTGACCTTATAATAATAAGCAGTGTTTTAATAATGTCAATTGCGGCCGAAACAGGCATGACTGTCACCAGTGCAAATGGCATTCCCTGGTACGAAATCCTCCCCCGCCCCCAACAGTAGCCCGCATCCTCATTGTGCAGACCATGCTTTCCGCCTCCATTCCAGCAGCCTTTTCTTATAGAATTTAAATCTCTTTACCTCTCGGAAGACAAAGCTAAATACTGAAGAATAGAGCATCTTTTTTGTGGCGTTCGATAACTGAGCCTACTCCCCAAGCACAGCAGCTGGCCGTGCTGCGGCAATATCGGCGGCATATCCTGTGCTTGTTTTACCGACGGGTAAAGCTTTATAGGCTTGAGACTTATCCCCCCTGGCGGCAAACGTGTCGGGCACTATGATCGAAGCAATAAGCATATGTAGATGCGCTATTGAGGGTTATGGGTCATCCCCTACCAGGGCGTGCGTTCGAGAGATGGCCGAAGGGAGGGCCGAGGAGAAGGCATAGTACCAGGTAAATGGCGAAGGAAAACGGCATGGCTTTTGAAGAGCCTTTTGAAGGCCGGTGCGATCACTGTGAGAGCACGGTTCGGAACAAGGGGCAGGATGCGCAAAATAAAACAAAAGTACTTCCTTACTGTTTGAGTCTTGCCATGCACTTTAAGATCGTATGCTGCGTTTGCAAAAGCACATTGAGTAAGAACACTCTTTCTCCACTTTGCTTCGCCCGTGTCCAGAATAGGATAGTGGAAAGTTGCTGGAAGAGGCTGACAATAACCAATTGTGCCGCTGCAGATACGACCCTACGTCGAATGTCGGGCGCCACGCTATGCATATAATGAGAAATCTTCATGCTTCCACCAAGTTTTGGAAGTTTTTGTCTGAGCACACCAGAATGACGCAGCCCAGTCTCATCTCGCAGACTTCGATCAAGTCGATCCACTACGAGCGCCTTAATCAAGAGCAGGATTTTACTTCGAACCAACTTGAAGCGACTAATGAGGACATTTTGTCTCTACGACTTCAGCTTCGTCGAACGCAAAGATGGGACAGAGTAATGATTCTGCTCGGTTTATCGTTGCTTTTTGTATCAATGTACATCCTTTCCGTGGTCCTCCGCATGACGGCGACCACATTACAACTGGAGTATGCCTCAAGACTTTCACCATATTGTAATGTTTACCCTCTTGTCTCTTCACTAAGGTCAAACACTTGCTAATGCTGAGATTACATTCCAGCTCCTGTCTGGAGTGCCGTAGAGTTTTGGGAAGGCGACTTCGTCAACTACTTCAACCATTCCTCCATATACCGCGGGCCGCCTACACTTGCAAGAGAACAAGCTTGGCATCATCTTTGGGCCCGTAGGCACTCTCAAATTACCATCAGACCATTATGTCCCTCGCTGGCTGACAGAAATCATTCACCAAGATCCACCTATTGCGGTTGATTCAGCAGGTGCCGCGGCCTTGAACAGAACGGATACCACTAGGCTGGTGGAAGTTTTGGGTAGTGACCCCTCTCGACCAACGTACGCGGGTATGCTGGAGGTTTTTCATCAACTACATTGCCTCGTGAGTACACCGAAACCTATCCTCCCTCCTTCGCCACGCTGCCCGGCCACTTCAACTAGGAAGAACGGACGTATTGCAGACCAGGCTCTTACACTTTAACAAGAACGTCATACGCAGATATATTTGGTCACTTGACAAGTTCAACGCCTCTTGGGGTGAGCTGTACCCATTTGAATGGGACAGGGACAGAATTGGCACTCGGATGCATGTCGACCACTGTATTGAAACGCTGCGACTCAGCCTGATGTGCTACTCGGACATCACTCCATTGTTCATCATCCACGACGAGAACTTTCCAGGAGGCACGAAGGCGGACTTTGACGTACATCACAAATGTCGAAACTTCGACAAAATTGTGGAATACATGAAAGAAAATGGAGCCGAGATACCGAACATGACTAAACAGCCCCAGATCAGATCGCAGGCACCTATCGGAGATCTCGCCTTTCATTGAATCGACATTAGAGATGGGAGATCGGTTCGAGTGTCAAGCGCAAGGGCAAGAGCAGAGAGTGAACGTTGACATAGATCGTGTGCCAGATCGATCTTCATTCTCAGATGACATGGACATCTGAATTGATTGATAAACACTCTAATCTTCGATATTTCACCTTCGACTGTTTTCGGGTCTACGCAAACAGCATTTGTTCCTTGTGTGAGCCACGGAAAAGTCGGTCTTTCTACGAACGGCAGGTAGCAACCAAAGTGGGAGTCTCCACACACTTCGTTCCGTATTTACATGAGCCAGCCAAATGAAGCCGAGATGCATGGGTGAAGGTGCTTCGCCGATGTCGAGGCATCCTTTGGCATGCGTTTGTTGGTCAAGGTGTTCACACCAGTGTCAACCAACATGACCCACCACCTAATGGCCATCCCGGCCATCCAATCGCCTGCAAAAAGTCCTTTGCAGGTTTGGTCCGCTTTGAGAAGCGCGATGCAACTCTACTGAGCCGCCATCATACGTCTTGTCTGCAGGCTGCCGGTTACTGTGAGCTGCAAAACCCGGGGCGGGCAGCACCGGGGCGGCGTCAATACGAATATACTAACCAGGTAGTATGTCGCCGTCTTGAATTGCGGCAGAGTACTGGTGTCGGCAGCCTTCAAGGTAATAATGCCGATGTAGCAAAGGCAATGCATTGAATGCAGATTGAAGGAGTAATCGGGGTATCAGGAAATGGAAGGAGACAGTGTTTCCCCTCTCCTCAACCTGCGACAACCTTACGCTGCACCCTGGAAAACCTGATATGCCATGTTGAGACGCGGGCTGCTTATCCTCTTCAGCTGAAGAGAGCGCGCGGTTTTATGCACTTGGACGATCGTGTGACAGCCCGAAACAAGGCTCAATCATCACGTCAAGGGGGTTTCTTGCTCTGCCAAAATACCACATGCCTTGACTTGAGTTTCTCGCTCGAGCTCCTGCAGAGGCGGGCAACAAGACTCGAGTCCTGTCACCAACCAAAAAGCCTCAGAACAAATCTTGGTTTTGGCCGTTCACTGTTTGAAAGGCCATCTAATGAGCTGTCTTCAGTCGCTGGTTTCAGTGGTTCCTCCATCCGACTGCGGCGCTACTGGGATCCCACTTCAAGCCTCCCACCATTTTTGTTTTCACGAACTAGCATGGAGCTTGCAGCGACGTGCGCACCCAAAAACATTCTTACGTCTTCCTATTGAGAATACTTCTAGATAGAAGGGACAAATTAATCCCTTTCACCGTCAGAAACGCGATCAGGGCCACCAGAGCAAAGCAGATGTGCTCAAGCGTTTTCACGACTATGTATGCACTCCATCAAAATCGGCGTTAAGACTATTTATATGAACGTGTGTCGCCCAAAGATTTAAAGAATGATCTACGTGCGCATCTTATTTGTGAACGGTCAGCTTTTCTAATTGACGGCATATCTAGCACATCTCGTGGTCAATTCTTTTTGTTAAAATGGGTACCTGGCTCCAGAAGACTGCATACAATATTCCCTGCTCCGAGACGGTAAGCAGTTTCTTAACGAGTCAAAACAAGCCTCAACTCAGGCGGTCTTTAGACGTGTAATGACCTTTTCTGTGGAGAAACATTAAAGACGGTCAGATTAATTCAGAACCTCTTCTAACCTCTGTCTTGCGTCTACATGTTGCCACTTAACCACAACTCGTTCTTTGAAACTCTTCCATCTTCCTCTTCACAAACGGCTCCATACACTCCTTTTGTTGGTTGTTGGATAAGGCTACCCTGGACTCCCAGAAGAACACATTTTATTCCCTGCTGCCGAAGAATCGTTTGTGTAGCTACCTCCAATATATCACATCAAACGCCCGGCCCTTTCTTGCCGCGTAGCTCACCCAGAATCGGCCTGACAGCCAGCTCTCTCGCATGTAATCAGATATATTGCAGGAAAACATATTAAACTCCGTCGTTTCTTCCGCTTCCTTCATTCTTTCGAGCCAGGCTTCCAGTCGCTGACCAAATACTTGTGTCCAGTCCTCGGTCCCGCCTTCCCACATCTCTGGCACCTCCAGCAGTAGCCACCAAGGCGAATCCAGCATAAACTAACTTAGTACCGCGTAGGTGAATTCCCAGTCGATTACGGCGGCGATTTTTTTCGCCTGGTCAATAAGAAAACTTGTCGGTCTCAAATCATCACACCAGAGTCGGAAGTTATTGGATCCATTTGGCATTGGGCAATTCATCCTCGCGCGTTGGCTTTGGGCAGACTAATCGTCTTCTGCGAACCCAAATCGTGACAGCTTTCCTTCCTTGGCGAGATTACGGATTAGGAGTCTGGACACATATTTGTTTCGACAGTCCTCCTCGGATTTGACGAGGTTGTTATGCTGAAATACCAGTTGGGCGAGATGCATCTCTGTCAGCGCAGCGTACCATTCGTCTGCAGATCCGTACGTTTTTTCTTCTTCTGGGAGCGCTTCGCGCGGAATATCCGCCAACTGAACCATGTTGCTCATGTTCAGCGTGAGCGGTCGCCCGGTAACGACAATGCCACCATCACTCTCTGAAAGGCTCCCGATGCGACAGAACTCCGGCTGCCATAACTGTAAGAGACGCTTCGCTAGCTTCGAGTATAAGCCTCTCAGTAAGTCTTCTTCAATTGCCTCATAGAGCACTGGCGGTGTGTCCGGATTCAATCCCGGCATCGCCAGGGCATCTGTCATATCCCCCTCGTGCTTGACATACTGCAGCATCAGGAATGGGCCAATATCTGACTCAAGTTCGTAGTGAATGAGCTCCACGGCAGGTAACTGGGTTTTTCTGTGGAGATATAGCAAAGTAGCGGCCTTCTGTGCTATTTTTTCTCTGAGAAATTGGGCGAGATTCGGACAAGGTACTCGGACCATAACATCTTGATCCATCCCATCCACGTGGACTCTGTATAGCACATTGTAGCCTCCACGCCTCAGTGGACGCACTAACGTTGCTGTTCTCCCGAATTTTCGCTCAACAATTGAAACGACCTTGGCGCAAATCGATTCTCGCTGAAATTCTCTCACCGACTTTTCTGCTGCGACATCATTGAGGTTTCATACATCATCGTCATAGTCTTCGCGGCTGTCGTACATGTCGAATCACAAAAGTTTGAGAAGCATTCGACCAACCTAATTGTCCTATATTTTACTTCGTACCAAAGAAGTGCTGAATTCTCATAGAGCATCAGTTAGTGGGCGATCCCGTCAAGCCTTGCGGGGGTAGATCAGGCTACCGAAGCTTGGGCCAACAAGGACAGTTGATTCCCTGGCCGACCTTTCAAACTGAGGGTAGTAGGAAGTGCGCGCGTGTGAATTGTTTGATGCACAAAGAGCATTCAGTTTCAAATGAACTCACACTCTTATCCCAGCAGAAGAACTGCTCGAATGGAGTGTGACATCGCATGCAACGAGCCATGTCGCATCGGCTAAGTCTGAAATCGGCCATCTGAGTTGAATGGTAGCTCATAATTTCTACCTATGCTATGTCCATGATCTTTCCTTGACCTCGGAGGACCTCTGCCGTGTCGTTATATTCGATGCTGGACTGCTCATGTTATGTCCAAAGACTGCTAATTCGCTGGCTCTTATACAGTACAATTTACGAAAATGGTTTTTTTTGTTGTCCAAAATACATACATTATGGCGAAACTTTCTGTTCGAATGGTCTAAATACTTACAATCACCGACAATACTAAACTTAGATAGCAAGTCAATCCCATACTCTGTCCATAAACCTTACCTAGCGGCTATACCCGGTGCAAGTTGGAGCGCAATTATCTTTCGCCGCAAATATCTTTCTTGGCTGACATTCAGGCCTTCAAGTTGCGATGCCAATCACAAGATTCTATCTCGGAGTCTGGTGAGCGAAAGCTCGAAGAGGCGAGGCCCCGATACGATCTGTATGTAGATAAACTTTAGGCTCCCCAGCTGTGAAGCCTTCCTCAACTCACCGATACTTGCCAGCTGTTCCACTTAAAATACAGCATAGTTTTCATGTTATTAGTCATTTGACAGTCTATACTTCCCTGCTCATTGTTGTTCTGGCTATGCGTCATGACGTGTGGCTCTGTGTTCTTTCTCCTCTGTGCGCAGCGCTTGAGACCTGAACCAGCCAATGTATGGGAACAAAAGCGTCGGAGCAGTCACAATTACCCTTGAAATTGAACTGGACGCTATCTTGCCTTGCCCCCTTTCTGTTACAGATACGGGCAGTGTTGCGGCCTGGGCTGCTGAACAACAGACGTTGAAGATGAATGCGCGTCAATCGATGTCCGTAGACGAAACCAAATGTGCATGCTCTGATGAAGTCAATACAGGCAGTCCAGACAGGTACTAACGGCTACGGTCAAATGTTAGAAACATTCTCTTTGATATCAATCCTCCTTATGATGGAGAAGAAGTAAATAATTGCTTCAATTTAGATCCAATCGCAAATGGCGGCCCCTGCGAAATCGTTGCAATAGGTAATACTTGCGACAGTCAGTGAAGCTTCCTGAAGCACAAAAAAAAATTGTACTGGACCTCTTCCACTTTACCGCTGGCTTCACCGGCTGTCATGTCAAAAATGACAAATAGAGTCGGATATGGCCCCCGGAATAAAGTATGTGGAGTTACGCTTTCATGCCATCTCCGTTACATGAGATCCTCATCTTGTGATTTCCAAGCGTGGCGGATCGGCTTGGGGGGGACTAGAGTCAGCCACCAAGCTCAGCAATGACGACACCACCCTCAACATTCATAGTGGTCGCTACACCGTCTATAGAAGACTTAGTGAAGTCAACCTTTCACCATTAATTTCGCAATCTCAGCTTGTTAATGGGTCTTCATTGTATCGCATGCTCGTATGGCATCGGCACTGAAAATGAATGTGCAAAGTTTTCCGCGACCGCCGCGCTTAGAAAAGACAACACGACATTTACAGATCAAGTATCTGAGACAACTCATTGCTTACACCAAGAGCGCATATTGGGCCTTGGAAACTCACCACCCGCCAAGTATGTACCCTTCTCAACACCACAAGTCATCGCAAAGAGTTTATGTGTGATCTCTCCGGGCACGTTAATCATCGTTCATTCCGCACGATGGCCAAGCCGCGCGTCTTGTTCATTCACTGCTAGAGCCACTTACAATGCAATTAACACCTTTCTGGCGCAGCGTACTATTTGCCGCGCTCATCGATCAGGGTCCCTCTGACTCCAACCAAACGGCAGACCATTTGCGAGTTCAAGAGGGTAGCGACGTATTACAAGATCGATTTGGCCGACGGCGCATCTGTGTCCGACCGTGCATGGTCTTATGAGCGCCCTACGCCAACGTTCGAACCTATTCGCGGCTACGTCTCTTTTTATGCAGGTCCCTGGGACTGCTATGTGGATGGCGAAAAAGTCGAGCCTCAACCGGGTGATTTTTATGGCGGCTGGGTCACGTCCGATATTGAAGGGATAGTCAAAGGCCGAAATGGCAATTTTGATCCCATACTATAACGGAGGACGAGGCATGAGTGGATTCGCGCGGCTCAAAGACTGGGCTCAGAAAAGTGCACGCTGGTGCGCGCGGACCATGGTTGCTGCAGGCATCATGATCCCGCGAAGCTGGCCAACAGAAGTTTCGTTGTTCAATGGAGAGCCAACGTTGCCAAGAACTGATTAATTGCGGTAGGCTACATATACACATGACAGATGACCACACTGAGGCGGAATGGGAAGAATTATCAGCAGCCATCAAGGTCTTTTTTATGATATAATCCACGAGTCACATCCCACAAGGGGAAGGAACAGGAACAACGACGTTAGCAATTCAAGCTTTCAGGCACCTCTTCTGTTTTCGAAGCGCTCTGTGAATGGCGCATTCGAAGAACTTTTTTTGACAAGGGCTTCGAGAAGACGCGATGAGCAGTCTAGCCAAGACATCAACAACAAGAACAAGACAAGCGTACAATACAGACCGCAGCGGCGAAGCACAAAGTCGGACATAGGCTATTACGACTCTCCCTATTCGGTTAGGAGAAGATATTCGCACATCCAAAAATGGTCTTCACCACCTACAATAGAACCCTGCTCCGTACGGTGTGAGGCCGATCTTCGCTAGACTGTAGCATCGCAGCTGGGGCGACGGCCAGCAGACTCGGACAAGAAGCTGACACTGGCATTTAGTCCACATGGAGGTAGTCAGGTCCCTGAGTACCGCTAGGTCGTGTCCATACGATAAATAGCGCTGAGTGACGAAAGGGCCATGGGCCGTTCAATGATCAAGGGTGGGGCTGAGCTTTTGCGAGCAACCGCATGAACATTGTCGTTCTATTGCTCTTACGAATGTTGAAGTCGAGGTCATTCATTTATTTCAAAATGTGATTGATCGTGTCAAGCATGGTTCCTCCGGGTATCTGGTCGATGAGCCGTCTGCTTAATTTGGTGAAACATGATCCTTGGCGGATGGCACGGAAAAGCAAAAAGCAACACTACTGACGGACAAGGGAGAGAGTCCTGGTCGGGAATTTTTGTGAAACATTGTCGGCCCAGGGAGCTGTCGTCTTTTCTCATCGGTGCTAGGATCGAATAATAACAGCGGTCCATCTAATTAGTACCGGTATTTAATTTCTCCGTGCTGCCACGATAGCTTCAGGTTCATGTAAATTTATCATTGAACGGTGGTCGCATTAGGTGAGATGCGCACATATACGAATTCGTTCTATCCCTGGCAAATATTCTTTTCGTGCTCCTTCTCTCCCCTCATTGCCGGCCCTTTTAGAATAAAATTGGACACTTCCGAGTACAGACCATTAGGTGCGCTGTTGACCGTCGGGTCAGTCACTAATATGCCGCCCGTTTAATTTGCGTATGTACAAGACGTCTGAGCAGGATCACTAGCAGAAGAATACGGTCATCTGATGGTGCGAAAATTATGTATGAATTTTCTCCGTCCAGCACTCGAACGCGGAGGTTTACAGGTCTTATCAGGATGCTACTACAGCATTGCATGTACCAGACACGGCACCAATGCAGGCGACTACGGCACCACCGACAGCTCATTGCGTTCGTCTCTGAACCGCGGGCCATTCCTCAGCCAGCTAACAGCGTTTGATTGGGTCGCGAAAGGGTGACCGAGATACCCTTGCTAAGGCCAGCCCCCGTCGCAATGGTGGCTTGCGCTACACCAATCATGTTGATCCGTGACCCGGTCATTTCGCCTGCCGCCGGTAGATTGCGGCCCCCAGCCCAGGGGGATGGCCGTACAGTAAGTAGATTTGGCGATCCAGGATGATGGGATTCCATTGGTTTATTACCGCACCGCCTAAAACCATCGGTGTCCATACTTTAAGTCAAGCGGCTGGTCGCCATACAAACAGATGTGGCTGCAGGAGCTACATCCGGGGACTCGTCATCGCAAAACACACGTAATGAAAAAGCAAACTCCAATTGCGACCAAATGCAAAAATCCGAGACAATACACAGCCCTTTACTCTCCAAAAAACAGAATAGTGTCTGGCCAGTGTGGAGGCGACTGCTACAGCATGTTGAGAACTACTGCAAAGAGCGAGAAAAGTTGCAGATTGACTCGACTGGCCCCCAAATCCATGACGAGGTGTACTGAAAGGGTATGATCGACTGGCTCGGCTACTGTCCTGCCTGCTGTCGGGACTGAGACGGAGTAGTATGTATGTAGTGACGTGACGTGAACACTGAGAGAACAAGGTTTCGGTTGGCCGTCACTACGACACGGGATAAGGGACGATTTGACGAGCCCATTCCTGGTGAAGGGGAGAGTGGACACGGATCCGGCACTGTGCCGAATAACAACACGCTGGAGGGTTTCTAGTCCGAAGTATCTTGCTCGTTCTGTGACATGGTGCACGCACTGCCTTTAAGCGCCGGTTCAGTCTTGTGTCGACATGGACCCAGAAAATAGACCTCGTCCCCAAAAGTCTTGTGCCGACAATGATGCCGTGTTCACTTGCTTCTTGTGTCGGCCATTCCTTCGTCCATCTTTGAAACCTGTTCCTTGTCATTCATTTTTCTCTCTTTTGCGATTCCTTTGTCATATTCCATCGCGCATCGCAAGCACCAGTGTTAACGGCGCCGTTCCGTTTAGCTCCTCAGCGCCCGCTGCTCAATCGACCCACGAATATCCGCGATCTAGATCGACCCTCCTTCTAGCGGGGATTGTCTTTGTCCGCACGGTCCCTCGAACGGCGAGGAGGTTGATGGGATCGCCGGTCTGCACGACGATACTCATGACGCGGGCGTTTTGTTGAATGGTTCAGGATGGAGTTTACGACCAAGTTGTTGATAGAATCATGGATTCTATACGCCTTGGGAGTAGCGATTGTTGCGTGCCGAATGGTATCGTGGAGGATAAAGCTTGGGAAGTGGAGGAATTTAATGATTGATGATTATTTGATGCTTTTCGCCCTGGTATGCCGTTGAGTGTCCTCGAATATTTTATCTTCGAGCACTGAAAAACTGACTGGGATCTCACGCAGGTCAACTTCACAGGAGTAGTTGTCTCAATTAACGAAGTCGCCAAGAATGGCAGCAATTATATGTCTCCGGAAAACGCTGCCGCGCTCACGCCCGAAGGAGTTCATGCAGCCATACATGGTAGTATCATGACGTTTGTCTTGGAGATTTTCACAATTACTGGAACATGGACCATCAAGGCGTGTCTGTTGATTCTCTACGCTCGGCTAACGTGAGTGACGATCATATACTCGTGGTATCCAAAATGATCTGATACTAACATACAGCGCAGGAGACACACTCGCAAGGCAACACCTGCTCGTCAAGATCGCAGCGGGCTATTGCGGCATCACATATATCGTCGTCATGGTCTTGTTTATATTCTACTGGTGCCACCCGAAGTACGAGTACTGGGTGGTTCCAGTGCGAATCGACCAGTGTGCAACATATTATCACCACATGATTTTTGCGACAGCATGCAACATCTCCTCGGATATCCTACTACTTCTCATCCCGATTCCCATCATTCTCAAAACTCGTCTACCGTTCAAGAGGAAAGCCATCCTCGTTTGCATTCTCGGCCTCGGAGTCTTCAACATCCTGGCCGCCATTCTCAACCGCTACTACAATTTCAGTAACCCGAACTCGTATGTCTTTTTATACTGGTATGTTGCTGAGGTGGGCATCGCCATGCTCGTGGGTAACATGCCGCTGTGCTGGCCTGTTCTGCGAGCCTTATTCGGCAGCGGCGACAAGACCGACACGCCATCTTACCATGGTCAAACCATAAGTGGTGGTGGCCGCAAGCATAAGAAACCCAAGAACATCCTCAGCAATACCGTGCTAGGCTCAACTATGTGGGACAAGCTGGAGGACCAGGAAGACGGCTCGGCGGGTGCAAAGCGGTCTCATGAGAACCAGCCTCCTTCGGACCAGGGCAGCCAGATCGAGCTGATACTACAGGGGCATACGCACAATCACCATCACCAAGCGGCTGTGAGTGCCAACGCGGAGTCATCGATACAAGCGCAACCGACGATCACCTCGAAAGATGGTAGCGGCGCAGCCAATCGCAACGGTATCGCAGGGGATAAAATTATGGTCGTGAACACGGTGGACGTTTCTTCATCAAATTCTCCTAGATAAGGTATTATGTCATTGACGGCCTATTTCCTGCATATTCTGTACATATTTGCTTTATGAAGTCGTCACTAGACACATCGGGTTGTGTTTGATCATCCTGGTGAAACGCACAGCCTATTTCATGCGAGATACCCTCTTGTTGATTTCGCCCCCTTACTCATGCATTTAAATATTGGACGATCTACGATTACCTACGATTTGCTCCGAAAGGAGCTGGATGGTCACCGGGCAATGATCTTTTGTGTTCTTGTTCCCTTGGTTAGTCATGTTATGGACGCTTGTGTGGAGTCGTACGAAGTAGACTAGAACTCGATCGGGGGATCTTCCGGAGGTAGCCCTTGAATTCAGAATACCAAATTCTCACGCAGGACCAGGCACGCCAGTGAAGTCAAAGGCTTGGGCCAGCATGGGCGGCTGGTGGTGGATCTACGGGTCAAAGTTTTATGCGATCCAAAAGTTCGTGGACTGCGGATCCACCAACGTAACCGGGCTCGATACCCGTGTTTTCTCCATTTTCCATCGAAACCTGACTGACTGTCTACAAAGGAGTTGTTCATGCCAGTAAATGAGGGTTTTTGGGCTTGTTCGATCGTCAAAATTGAGCGGTTCCTCCTTTCCGTTTCCCCGACAACAGCGAACCGAATCCTGAGTCCATGGTTCGTTTTGGCTCCGTTTGATGTGCCATTGGGGTGTCTTGGTCGTTGTCTAGAATTCGGCTCCGTACGTCGGCTAGCATCAGTTCAGCTGGTGCACTCTGGCTCAAATCGACACGGTTGACCGTAATAACAAGTGGTTTCCAAATAAGTTAGACACCCATATGTAGGCGTACCGTAGATGAGAACAGTAGCGCCTCGAGCTGAGATGTCCTGCTGATGCCACTGAGTGTTCCTTGACTAACCCAACAATCATGCCCGTCTGAAAGGCCCCCAAAGGCGCCACTGAAGCCTCCCTCACTCTTCAGTGGCCGAAGCCCCATTCAACCCGCCGACGAACCCTGACAAGGCGTTCCCAGCACCCTTGTCTTGGCCCTGGATTTCGACACGCCACTCTTCGGTAGGATCGAGCCACCAAATTGCAACCGAAGCGGGTAATATCGATGACCCGGCTTGGCCAGAGAATCCAAGAAGAGGCAGTCGGTTTTCGAGGTTGGCTGTAAGGCAAAACAACCAGAAAGATCAGCCTCTAATAATCCATTGACTATTCGTCGCCTCATATCCTCACTTACCGTACGAGACTAGTTGTCGGTAAATGAACCTTCGTTCAGCAGTTCATTTGCCCGCGTGGGGCTAACTGAGGCTCTAATAAAAGTTAATCTAGAAGTCACAGCCGCGGTCCCTGGTGACGAACGCCCCAACGAAAGGAGGATTCAGGGTCAACGTTCAAGACGCGAACGACTCGTGGCCCAGAATGGTACGTTTATACACAAGCGCAATACGATGCGGAGGTTCCTCCGTAGCGTTTCGCAGTACAAGAAAAAGTGAGAACAACGCTCGTCGGTCCAGCTGAGAAAGAACACACGTCACGTTAGTCTGAGATTAGCTCGCCTGTAGCCTCAACTGTGTGCACCTTCATTGGTACGCATGTCATTTCGTTCCTCTAGCATCTCCCATCAAGCTGCCAGAATTGCTAGATACCCGTGGCTAAATTATTCCTGGGGAAAAACACTAATCTCTAGCCTCCTCGGGGGAGTAGTGAAATTTGGACCAGCGACTTTAGCTTCACGAAAAAGTCAATGTCACCAACGATGGTACGCATATACGTAGGGTCCGTCTGTATTTCCAACCAGTTCGACTATTATCAAGCAAACGTCTCGACACAATGCAAGCCAGGATTTTGTGCCCAATGATTCGAACTCCACAGGAGCAAGGAATCGGGACCAAGTCTGTGCTTCTCTGGGTCAGCGCAAGGATAGAACCTGGTTGGAGCTTTAACCCAGAAAGGACTGCTGGGTCTCATCTGGCGATTTGTTCCTGCAAGTTGACACGTGGGGCCGATACCACGCTTTTTGGAGGAACCATGATGAACACTGCCTTGAGACGAGCATGGAATCTTGTAGTACCATAAGCCATGTCATTTCCCTAATTATGCGAGACAGTGCCATGGTCTGAGGTCCCTTAATAGATAGACTTGAGAGATCCATTCGTAGTGCGGAATATTCGTACAATGGGGGGGCCGCTGAACTTCGTCCCAACGAGGTCGCATCGCTTGTGGGAACCGAAGCCTAGTCGGAGACGTTGCGGAGGAAGCCAGGCAGACAAATGCATGGAAAGTTCTCTTGAACCATCCATCCATGCAATTCTGGGAAGACAAGGACGAGGATGAGGGGAGGATCAGCCATTGCCCTCGACTCGATCGCGTGCGAGATGAGAATCTTCACTGTCTTCGCATAATAATAATTGTCAAAAGCACCACTGGCGAGGAGAAGGTGCGACGGCAGGCATTTGACTGGCGTTGCTCCTGCCATCTTGCCCGACCTCAAATGAAGTGTTGGCAAATGCGGGGAAAACATCAACACCACTTTCTTCAGCTTGTTACGCCATCTCATCGTAAGAACACTACTTGGCCCGCTTGGAGGGCAACGATATGCTTTTGCCCAAGTACTACGAGAAGCGAGCTGCCAGCCTATGCATGCAATGCTCGAGAGTACTCTTTATTGACGCTTCGCGGCCAACGCCTTCGCAAATGCTTCGGAGCGTCGTTCAGAGCGGCGAACGTCCAAAAGGTCCTTCTCCCGCCGCTTGTTGTTCCATTGCAGCATTTCTCGCCGATCTAGTGCCCTGGCGGTCCTAGTCAAAGGGGTCAAGGCCGCTGAATTCGCCTGTTGGCCACGTTGGACAGCGCTCGACCGGCGGTCCGGTGGCTTTAGCTTGTTGGTCCGTGGTGGAGCAGAATGCACAAGTGGTTCCAGTGTACCGGGATGCCCGCGCTGCGACGTGGGTTCCGTCATTGATTGACCCTGTCTGTGCTTGCCTGTGGTGGTGTGCAAACACAAACTGGTGCGTCGGCGAAGTCTGTCCAGGATACAATTATGGGGAGCGACACGGAGATGGACAAGTTGAGCGAGCGAATCGAGGCACGAACACCAGTCGGAGGCTGTCCAAATCTGGCCGAGCCTCAATCCGTGGCGGCCACGGCGATGGCGATGATCTGCCAGACAGAATCCATGCATGGAAAACTGTGGTTGATGGGCAGTCGTTCATGGACACTCGTGCCTCTCCCCACTCGACGTCGAGCTGCTGTTCTTGGTGCATTCGCTAATTAGGACGTACATATGCCTCGTTTTCTAGTTCTCACTGGTCTGGTTCTTGCGTGCTTTTCCTTGCATCCATTCTGCTGCATCTCTCTCGGCCGGTTTCTTTGTGGCGTTCCGGCATTGCATTGCATGTTTATGCATCAGCTGTAAGGCAAGCCTGGTATAACTTTTATTCATTTTTTTATCTCTCGCCTACTGTCTGATCCATCTTCCTGATTCCGCGATCCTTTTCTAGGAATAAAACAGAGCTCACGAAGATCTCAGCTTTGTTTTGTCCCTCTGTGTTGTTGCAGACATCGGCTTGTTTGCGTCATTTCCTCCTACGCTGTCAGAGAAGCTGTCTTCCCTAACCTCGGTGCCGGCAAAAGTCTCCAGTCTGCATTCCTCCTAGGTCTTCGCCGTGGCTGTTTGTGGTCTCGCCCTCACATCTTCTCGTCGTTCTAGCGGTAGATTGACCGTTGTGTCTCGCCTAGCAAGGGTGCCAGTGGCGGATGTCTCGCTTGGCAAATTTACCTTAACAATCACGACCGTTCGCTCAATTTCCCAATACACTGAAAAAGCCTGAAATTGCCGTCTGGTTTGTCCCAGCCAGACTGATTCTCGCAGGGCATCACCAGCAAAAATGGTTTCGTCTTCGCCTCCGGATAGTGGGCATGGCGGCACTCAGAGACTGGACGAGAAGGGCATCCCGCAGCTGAGCGCGACTGCTTCTCGAGATGACGAATTCTCTGGTGCTACCGACCCCGAGGTCGCTACTAAGCTTCCTGTGCCGTCTAAATTGAGGGAAATGAATAATCGCATCGAAAAACTCGCTGGGTTCGAGGCTCGAGGCATCACACGCGTTCTTCCGGAGGAGCGACAACCACCATCCATCGCCAGCGATATACAAGTCGCCATCATGTGGTACAGCGCGAACATCTCACTAAACAACTTGGCTGCGGCAATGTTGGGGCCTTTGGCATATCAATTGGGATTCCTGGATTGTGCTATGTGTGCAGTCTTTGGCGCATTCGTTGGGAGCTTGACAACGGCTTACATGAGTATATGGGGTCCTCAAAGCGGAAATAGAACAATGGTGAGTGTGCCTACTCGGAAAAAAAATCGTTGGAGTTCCTGGTGTGAACTCCATTTTGCCTCCCGGGTGCAGAGATGGCCAGCGTCGTGAGGGACATACACTGCTATTGTGGGGATGTGAGATGTCAAGGAGCACAGTCACTAACAGGAAAATGTCACGACAGGTCGTCCTACGATTTTTCATGGGTTATTGGCCGTCCAAAATTCTGTGCCTGCTCAACATTATTCTCATGATTGGCTACGCCACGATCGATGGCATTATTGGAGGCCAAGTCTTGTCAGCAGTCAGCGATGGTAAAATGACCATCATCGTAGGAATTGTGATCGTCAGCGTCGTCTGCTGGATTGTTGCAGTTTTTGGAATGGCTCTGTTCCACAAATATGAAAGGTATGATCTACCCGTTTTGAGTGTCATTGGCTGTTCAATGGCATAGGACTAATGGCATCGTATAGGTACTCGTGGCTTCCACAAACGATTGCTCTGTTCGTTCTCATCGGTTGCGCCAGCGCATACTTTGACGCATCAACACCGTCCAAGAACAGCGGAGCTCTCCTTGCTGCACAGCGTCTGAGCTTTTTCAACATTTGTCTTCATGTGCCAAACTCGTGGGCCGGTGCAGCTTCTGATTTTTACGTTTATTACCCAGAGAAGAAGTCCAAACGCAAAATATTCCTTCTCACCCTAGCTGGTCTATGGACATCTTTCACTTTTGTTTATCTCATCGCTATCGGTCTTGGAACCGGAGTTGCAAACAGTCCTGCCTGGGCAGCTGCCAACGACATTAGCTCTGGTGCATTCATCGTAGCTGGATACGAACCTTTGAAAGGTTTCGGGCGATTCTGTTCCGTCGTGGTATCTCTTGGCGTTATTGCCAACAGCATTCCCAGCACATACTCGGCAGCTCTAGGTGTACAAGTCCTCGGTCGCTATGCCAAAGCCGTACCGCGATATGTTTGGTCGACGGTCATTGTTCTCATCGAATTTGTCCTTGCCGTGTTCGCGAGCACTTATTCACAATCTTCCAGAACTTCTGTGCTCTCATGGGCTACTGGGCCATGATCATGTTCTTTATTGTGCTCATGGAGCATCTCATGTTCCGAGGTCGCAAGGGGTTTGACTGGTCTAAAGGGGAAGACAAAGACTACCAACCTCTGGGTCTCGCTGCGCTAGCTGCGTTCCTCATCGGTTGGGCAGGTGCCATTCTCGGTATGGCGCAAGTATGGTACACCGGGCCTTTGGCGAGTCTGGCGTCCGGCGGTGATGTCGGCCTGTGGATTGCGTGTGGGTTTACACTTATCTCATTCCCTCCTCTGCGAGCCTTGGAGCTTAAAATCGTTGTGCGATAAAGTCGTTTGATCACTTTCTTGTTTTCTATTTCTGGCGGCATCTACTTTGAGCAAGGCATGGTTATCATAGGCAAGGCTATTTTCTATTATCGTGTTCAACATTCTTATCCCTTACACCGCTGTTGGCTTTGGGTACCTGGGTGGCGGTTCTCTTTTCAGCATGAAGCGCGAGCGTGCCTCGATTCGTATTTAGCAGATGCAAACAAAAGTAGGCAAGCTGGCTTTGATATCGATTAACTCAAGATATGCATGCATGGCTCTATGTCCGTCAATTCAGCATTCTCAGCTCACACTGTTTTCATGTGATAATTGTTTTGCATTATGCCGGAGGCGCCAGACAGACTCAATGACACCTACCACACCCTTCCACTGCACCGATGATAATCATCCCAAACAGTTGTCTCCTGACCGCGACTTCGGCATCAAAGGCGATGAAAGTCCATGCCATATTATCTATGGCAGTATTTACATTAGTCACCATTGCATATTGTGAAGATCACGAATGCTGGATTGCCAAGGTAGGTAACCCCACCCCCAAATGAAACCCTCGCTCGAGATCTGGGGTCTCATGTAAAGCTCGTCTAGCCGACCATCAAGGCGTCTATAGATAAACCAGGGAGTTACATCCTCCAAATGCAATGGTGTGTCTGCAACGCCTCTGCAGCCTTGATGCATTCGAAACAATAAAAGAAGGTGTCGATTGTACCCCTGCATGTGTGACATGTAGCGCAGCGGGCCGTGGCGGCAAACGATCCAAGTTGGTTCGTTGGTTGGTTGCGATGAATCTGCAACAGCGAGCAGATCCCTGTAGAATCAGGATTCACATGATGCCTTATTGAGGAATAAGGCTGTGCTTACTTGCATTTATGCTCGAAGTACCCGTTAGTCCTCTCTTCCCTCTGCTTCCTGCTTCCCGAAAACACATTCTGTATCCCCAAGAGCGGACACAGTAAGGCTTCCCAATGGCAACGCCTGACAATCGCCAGCAAGCACAGGAACTTGTGCGCAATATTACACGAGATCATGGGCACCTGGGCGCAGAAAAGTTCAGGAGGATCCCGGATCAGGAGCTTCGGCGGGAGTTCGAAGAGGCTTTCATGCAAAAGGATCTCATGATTGGGTCAACCGTGATTACGTAGGTGATGCAAACATTCTGCAACTATAAAAAACGGGCATTTTTCTAATCCAAGAAAAAGACTAGCGAAAAATTTGTACTCTAGCAAAGCTCGCTTCGTGTTCGAGTTGCTCCAGAATGCAGACGACAATAGTTACACGAGAGCCAGACAGGCAGGAGCTTTACCATTTGTTAGGTTCCATGTCTTTCCGCGTCGAATCGTGGTCGAGTGCAATGAGGATGGATTCACCCAGGAGAATCTCAAGGCTATTTGTGCTGTCGGACAAAGTTCCAAGGTCGCTTCACAAGGTTACATCGGCGAGAAAGGCATCGGCTTCAAGTCAGTGTTCATGGCGGCATGGAAAGTTCACATTCAGTCCGGCGCGTTTTCCTTCTCATTTACCCATCGGCCCGGCGATTCAGGAATGGGTATGATATCCCCCGAGTGGGAAGAAGAAGAAGAAAACAGCGACGACGGCGACGAAGAGCCGGAGAGCCCTTTGACCAGAATTACGCTGCATCTGCATGACAGCGGCGATCCGGACATGTTGAGAAAATTGAACGACAGTATTCAAGACCAATTTGCAGAAATGCAAGAAACATTTCTTCTTTTCATGAAGAATCTACGAAGAGTAACTGTTTTCGTATACGACGAACAGCTCACGCAAACATCACACACGATCTATGCTGCGGATATGTCACTCCAGGACCATGCCAAGGTCACCAAAACTGTCATTCAGCAGGATGCGCAGCAAATGGACGTTAAATATTACCATTTGACAAATTGCGATGCGGAGAACATTGCGAGAAGCGAAAATCGAATCTATTCTGCCAATGAAGAAGCATCTAGATCCTACTCCAGAAGCCGAGTCGTTCTCGCCTTCCCGCTATCAGCAGATTCGGTGCCCATTATCGAGAATCAAAAGCTATTTTGCTTCCTCCCTGTCCGGACGCTCAATTTCAATTTCATCATACAGGCAGATTTGGTGACGAATGCGAGCAGGCAGGATGTTGTAACAGACTCGGCACGCAATACTGATTTGCGTGATGCAATTGCATGTGCTTTCGAGAAAGCAGTATTGCAATTCTGTCGGCATCCGACGCTCAAATACCAGTGGATGAGGTACCTGCCCAATAAAGAGGATACAGATTGGGGTCCTTTTTGGCTTTCGCTGGTTCACAACATTTCTGACCGCATTACCAATCAGCCTGTGGTGTATGGTCGTAAGAGTCAAGCTGGGCGCTTGATCAAGGATTTGTATCGGATAAAGTCCAAGGCTAAGGATGAGACAGGAGCACCACTGTTCGATGACGGAGGACCGGAGCAGATTATTTCCGGCAAGTACAGCCCGAATGATCTGCAAACTTTGAGCAAATATGGACTCAAATTCATAAGTTCCAGGCGGATTGTGGCATGGGTTGCCAAAGATCTCTCAGCAGGAGCCGCGTGTCGCATCCGATCACCAAATACCACTGCCAAATGGCACTCCATTTCGGCAAAGTTGTTATGCTCGATCTGCGAAAGAGACTCCGCATTGCGTCAAACGTTGAAGATGGACCTAGTTCCGCTTGCCGATGGGAGGTGGGTCTCAACTTCATCCACATCTGTTTATTTCAACAAGGTGCATGATTTGGAAGTTCCTTCCGATATTGGTCTCGATACAATTTCTCCAAATTTGGACAACTTGGATAGACTTGAGCTTTTCAAGATTTTAGGAGTGCAGACAGCTCCTCTCAGCGTTGTGTGGCACCAAATTCTCGACACACATAAAAGCGCGGGTTCAGCGGGCTGTCCACGTCCACTCAATGTCGCCGGTGCGAAACAGCATCTTGAGTTTCTTTATCTCACAGAGCATCTTGTAGACGAAGGCCAACAAGATTATTCACATATTCGTGTGTTTCACCAAAAAGGCCGTCTACTACCACTTCGCGGAGTTTATATGTACATTGCCAACAATGACAGTCATGGCGCAAATGAGTTGTTCAAAAAAACCGAACCAGGATCGAGCCCAGCAAACAACGCCCCTGGGTATGATTGTATATCCTTGGATGAGAAGTACCTTACCCAAATTCCAGCCAAACCTCCGTCACAAGTTTTGACATGGGTAGATTGGCTGCATGATCGAATCGGTCTTTCCAGATTTGTCGAAATCTACCACAATGACCGGCTGACGGCAGCAGGACAGTACTTGCAGGAACGCCGTCCTGAAAAGTTTCTGGGTGCCCTCTTCCAGCATTATCAGTACAAGAAATACGTCTCTGAGGAAGTAGTCACTGATCTCAAAGACACAGAGGTTCTGTGCCGGGGAAATATCATGGTGAAATTGAGACACACTTACTTTCCTACACCAGAGACAGAACGTCTAGTTAGCAGATTCGTCGAACCATGTGCATTGTTCCCATGGATGTACCTCGATACAGCCACGACGCACGAGTCCTCCGCCTGGGTCGCCTTCTTGACAGAGCTCGGCGTGATGCCTGTTAATGAGCTCGAGATGGCTTTGGACATGCTGGAGAATTCCAGTGGTTATTTAATAGTCTCTCTAGAGAGCACAAATCGGGTATTCAAGCTTTATTGTCATATTCATGAGCTGTATCGAGACATTCACAATCCAGAGGAACAAGAGAAGGCTGGCGACAGAATTCGGTATGTTGCTTGAGAAAGCACTCTGCTGACGTGTCGCTGTATTTGTGAGCTAACAAGTTTGTGTCAGCGAATTCTTCCAGTCGGGTGATTATCTCTTCGTCCCGCAACCTGATAGCACATGCTTATGGGCCTCGTCTGATGAGACCTTCTGGGAATCGCCCCAAGTGATGAATTCATCATTCGCGTTGAGAAGGCTCTACGAGGAAACTCTTGATCTGGAGGGCGCAGACAGCTCCCTCGATCACTTTTTCAGAACGGTTTTAAGACTTAAAGATTGTGGTTGGTCAGAGTACATTTCGGAGCTAAGTCACTTCAGAGACTCGAATGCCGAGGACTTTGACGCCATAATAGGAATGTACTCGGCTTTACACAACACTTGGTCGGGATCGGATGATGAAACGGAAGTCATGATTCGGTCAGTACCCTCAAGAACTTAAGAAAGCCAATTCCGCTCTTCGAAGACTTTATTTTTCAATTCTAACTATTGTCGAACGTAGGGAAAAATTTGAGAACTCCCGTCTCATATTTGTTCCTGCCCCTAACGGCTCTGAGTGGTATAAGTCATCGGATTGTGTCTGGTCCAGCGCGGCGAAGCTTAGGGGCAAAACATCCATCATCGAAATTTATGAGGGTCTCGAAGACTTTTTCGTCGATTGCCTCGGCGTCAAGCCAGTGGACCTGACTATGGCAGTCGACGAACTGAAGGAAATCGGCAACAAGCCGAACCCGACTGTGGAAGACGTGAAAGCCTCCATCTGGACCGTCAATTCACTCCTTCTTTCTGATGACCAATGGCCTGATCCGAAAGACGTACTCAAACTCAAGGCTTTCCCTGTTCATTTTGAAGATGGAACTGTGAAGTGTTGCTCGACGAGGACCCATTTCTTCATTGGTGATCGAGAGACACTTCGACAGTCTTTCCTTCAGAAAGTCAAGCTTCTTGACTTTACGCTCGATGAGGTCGTTCAGCTCAAGCCATTTATAGAATGGACAGGCCTTGGAGATCGCAACATGTCTCTTTGCGTTCGAGAGATTACCACATTTCATGGTAGCGGCGCCGCGTTAGTCACGGATCGGGAACGGCAGATTCGTAATCGGTCTCATGCTCTTCTCAGGTCAGTACCTACACATACTCAATAATTAGTCAACCTGTCTTTTTTTAACACTCGCGCTTCCAGAATTGCCTCCCATTTCGACAGATTTCACAACCGATCTCCGGCCGAATTGGTGGCTCTCTACGAATCGCTTAAAGGTACTGAGGTTTGGGCGACTGACAACATTATTTCTGCCTTGCATTTGTCGCAAGATGGCAAGGACCACCAGGCGGATGGCAAAGAGACAGCGGTATTCCTTGATGAGAACGGGGAACATCCCAAACTGTACATCCCCCAAAAACGCGATAACCAGCAATACGCATTCACCATGCTCGTCGGTCGACGACTCTACGAATGGATGATGGATGAACAGTCGCCAGCGTTGTTCGAAAGATCCAACCAGGACGGAATTCGGGCTTTCAACAATATTCTGACGTCTCCTCTCTCTTTATTGGAATCAGCTTTGGATGTAAATGGTATTTCGTCTGTTGACATTGAGAACGTGGACGAAGTTGGTGATGATGCTGAAACATCAACAACCCTTCGTGATACAATCAAAGATTTTGAGGGCCTGAACATCGGGGGTTCGGACAACAGCGACACCGAGCCGATAGACACTCCTACCTCATCCACGTTGTCTGGTCCAAGAATAAGTAGTGCCACAGTCTCTGCTTCGAGCAACTACGCTTTCTCGAGGACAGCAAGCAGATCCAGGACGGTATCTGCCACATTGGAGGAATCTCGATCTTTCTCAGGAGGAGCAACGACTCTGCCTATTCCACAAGCGACGATAACCACGACGCAAGCACAAGTCGCGTCCATTAACTCGCAATATGTGGCTATCCTCAGCCAAGTGATTGCCATGGCAAGAAACGCCTCATTTCCAACTATGACTCGCGACATACCACGTGCTGGTCGCAGGGATGGCAGTAGCAATGTTCAAATTCGAGCCGAAAGTCAAATCGAGAGAGATTGCAAGATCGGAGCGGCAGGCGAGCTCTACGTAAGTTCATTAACATCAAGTTTGCCTGAAACATTGTACAGGCATATTCTTTGCCTTCTAATTTCGGTACTAGGTTTTCGAGTTGCTATCTCACATCGGTGTTTCCCGCGGGCCTCTGCCCAGCTTTTCTAAATCAGACTGGCAAAGTAACATCCGTCGATACGTCAGCGTTCATCCAGAATATGCCGATCTTCAACCTTGGAACGGCTTCGAGACTTCTGACATTGTTTACAATGACGCCACGTGCGCGCTTACAAATATTCTTATCGAAAAGGGCTATCTTCCTCGTAATGAGTGGCAGGGCACGACGCCGCTGTATTACATCGAAGTCAAGGCGACTGTGTCATCGTGCGACACTCCATTTTACATGAGCAAGGCACAATATGCAAGGGTAAGACGAATAACTGAGCAACGGGACCGGATGTTGTTATGTGATTTATTAACGTGTTCTTAGATGGGATGAAACACCTTTGCTGTCGAGCGTGACACCATCTACGTCATTTTTCGCGTTTACAATCTTGGTCGAGACGATATGGGGCTACATGTGTATGTCGATCCGGAGAGGCTGAGGTTGTCTGAGGATTTGGTGTTTACTGCGGAGCAATGGTCTGTTGTACCGGCTTCTACTTGAACTCTTGTTGTGTACTTTTATCTCAGTCCAGCGCCATTCACTTGTTCCTTTTCTGCATCATGCCGGGACCTAGCAGTATAGATTGGTCCAGTTTCCCAGCCCAGTAGAAACCGGGCAACAGTACACATCGCCTTCACTGTTATGAGAGTCACGGACTTGATATGACCCTGACAATATAGTCGGCGCAACGACTCGTGTTACTACTTCTTCGCATCTTCCAGAATCATACGCGCTCCCTTCTCAGCAATAGCATAAACCGTAGCTTGCAAATGCGCACTAATCTGCAACGGCATCACACTTGCATCCACCACCCTCAGGCTCCTAACTCCATACACTCTCAACCGCTCATCTACCACGCCACCCTTGATACCTGCTCGCCCACCCATTCCGCATGTTCCAACTGGATGCCAATCGGTAATGGTATGGTTTTTCACCCATTCTTTCAGCTGTACGTCGTCTCTCACAACTTCAGACGTTGGATTTGCAGGCTTGCGAATGATATCAGCAAGAGGCTTCGTGGCCGCGATCTTTTGGCCAAACAAGATGCATTCCTTGATGATTTCCGCATCCAGCTGACCGTTATCGCCCGCATAATAGGCCGGATCGATGACAGGCTTGACATCTCCCGAGTTCTTGCCGCTGGGTTGATTGTGGATCGAGCCGACGGAAAATGGATGCTGCAGCATTTGTAGCATTGTGCCGTACTTCTTGGCAGGATCGCCCTTGAAGGTGGTGCTCCAGTTACCAAGATCGAAGATATACTCAACTTGACCCATGGTTGCCGTGCCGTCGAGGCGATTTCGCAGAATGGTACGCTTCTCGAGGTCGTAGGCTGTGATGGAGGCTGCTTTGGTGTGAATGTCGGCCAGTGTGCTCTGAGGTATGGTCTGTGAGAACGGGATATACGTCAAGGCGCATGGCAGGACGGTGAAAGGACCGCGTTGTTCGCGCATGTATTGCTCTCTGGCCGCAGCTACGATAGCTTCATCGGTGAGCAAGTCATCCGGATTGGCTAAGGAGGGGTCGACTTCGAAAATCATGGCGACCACTAATCGCTTGGTTAGATTGATATTTTGGGGCGGTAGGTGAGTCGAATTTGTTACTTACTAATGTGGTCTTGTAGATTCTCGCCGACCATAGGACTGTCTACCTTGACGGGGATCCCAGCTCTCTCCAAGATTTGAGGATTGCCAATGCCCGACATCTCCAGAATCTGAGGAGATTGGACCGTGCCTGCAGACACAACTACCTCTTTTTGGACAGGCACGACATGCTCCTTGCCTCGGTGGCTGAATCGCACTCCGGTAGCTACATGGTCGCCTTGGCCGTCGTCTTTGCTAAGGACCACCTCGTGTACAGTCGCTTCCGTCAGGACATGAAGATTTGTAGGTCATGTAGCCGTGAGGTAGCTGGTGGAATAGCTTCGAGCAGCTGTCCTTGGGTCGACTGTGTTGACGTTCGTCCATACGCCTACGTTGGAGCCAGCAAGATGGGCCGAATTAGTATTGACGCCGACCTTGTTGAGCTTGGCGTGCCATAGTTTATGCGAAGGCGAATATGAGATCTGAATCGGACCAGATGTACCGAAGGCATCTACTTCGTGGGTAGCTAGATATTCATCTCGGAGGGCTTGGCTCGGTCGGTGGAAGGTCTCTGACTTTTTGAAGAACGGTCTACAACAGTCATCAGTTGTTTGTCACAGTATGAAATAATTGTGAAATCTCAGCGGGGAGGGTTGACCAGCTGCGTATAATGAGGTGTTATGTTGTGATGATATGCTGGTCGTCTAGAGGCAGTGGAGGTAAATGTGGCGCAACCATGACAATCTCGGGGTCCACGCTCAAGATCCTCCTCGATCTGCCAACAGGGTCCGAGGCGAACAGACTTACAGCAACTTATCCCAAGCCCAGCCCTCGTTTCCTAGGGCTTTCCAGTCGTCATAGTCTTCTCTATTTCCGCGCACCCATGTCATGAAATTCAGCGCACTTGTCCCACCGAGGACTTTGCCTCTGGGCCACGATAGCGATCGTCCTGCGAGGCCATCCTGTGGCTCCGTCTCAAACGCCCAGTCAAACTGGCCCCCGAGCGACCGACCGTAGAAGGCAGGAATATCGACATTTTCCTCGCCGTGTGCGACGCCTCCGGCTTCGAGAACACCGACGGTAAGCGATGCATTCTCAGCGAGTCGAGATGCAACTGCCAGTCCTGCTGTACCTCCTCCAATAATTATGTAGTCGAAGGTGTTTTGAAGGAAGCTCTCCGCCGAGGGAGACAGTTTGATAGGCTCACCCATCTTCTCGTCACCGGCTCGTTCTTTTTTGGAGGCACTCAGGGGCTTATCGAGATTTGTATTGGTCTTGCTGGGGATCCCTGGGAGCAGCTCATCGATCCCTGGTCAATCGTGCTGAAGCAAAATCGGCTGTGACTGGATGTCTGAGACACGATCACGGCATCAAAGACATGGCACGATTGCGAATGCACAACGAGTAAAGGGCGAGTGACGGCGCGCATCTGCGTGCCTAGCTGCCGTCCAACAACATTCACCACGCATTTTAACGGCACGGCTCAGAAATTGGAATCATGAAGCAATTGAGGAGAAACTCCACTGGTAACAGCAATCGCCCTAATGGGAGCCGGTTCCATCATTCGACTCCTGCTGTAGAGTTGCACTTGTGCGATTTACTCTGGTTTTAGCCTCTGGTGGTCCCACCAAGGGAAATGTCATGGCCCGTTGGACAGAGAGAGGGGAAGACGACGAGCATTTGACGCTTGTGCTGAGGTGCTTGACTGCGAACTTCCTGCGGACGACCGGTGGGCAGTATTCGCCAATATCTCATGTGTCAGGAAAATATTCTATGGCCGTCATCATAGAGCATATATCCCAGCACAAGCGCTGATTCTCACTCAGCAGCCAAGAAAGACGTCACGTCGATCTCAATGCAAGTAAGACGGATCGAGGCTGACTGTTCTCATCCCAACCGCCTGAGGTCCAGGGTAGGAAGTAAACGACGTCACTCGAATTGGAAATAGCATCACCCGAAGAGATCTCATCCGGCATTGATGGCTGATCCGTGGATCTATTCTCTGAATTTTTGTAGGGCTCTTGCCAGCATCATATTGCCCCTTTTCGGGAGAAGATGACTGCAGCATAAGACGTCGCAACATGTTGCCTTTACTGGGCACGATGACCGCCATCACTACGTAGGTAGCTTCAAGAGGGACAGTATCTGTACCTGAAGGGGAGACCATAACAGGATTGAGCTCTTCCCGGTTGCATGACAATGCGAGGTCAGGCATTGTTCACGCAATGACTTGCGGGTGTAAAGCTTATGCTCAGGGCCGTGAAGCCTCAAATTGTGGACTGCGTCTGAACTGCCTGATGATGATGGATGGTTATTTTTGGTAGGATCGGCAATTCCCCAGAGTTGGGCGGGCTGATTCTCCGCTGGGCGAAGGAGTTATCCGAGCTGTCAGTTTTGGAGGCCACTGTCACTCTTCCCACGTACATACAATTCAAAGTTCAACCAGCCTTGATGATCGTAGTCTAACGAAAGATCGACCTCACACCTTATTGGGAATACACCGGGGACTAATGATAGAACCATGACGACCTTGATGGCGCTTTGCTAGAAGCGTTGTTCACTATGTTTCCAGTCTAGATCTTGATTCACAATCAATTGTGTCGCTTGTCTTCCCACTATTAGGCGGAGCTAACGAGTAGCTGAATGAGGCAAGTGCCACAGCACCACAAGCACTTCCTCGTTGGAGAGCCCTCGGAGCTCGATATTCTCATGCGGTTTCTTTTTGCTATTATCCGTTGTGTCGCCCATGAATGTGCTTTTTCAGGATTATGTCGTGAGCCATTGAGCCTATCCTGTGTGTGGAGCGAGTGGGTTGAGCTTGTTTCGTTTCGCTTTGACGTCTCAGCGCCATGCATCACCTCCTGTCTCGGCTGGGAACCAGCTTTTGACAAGATACCGCATCCTGCGGGATAAGTACTCGTGCTTGGTCAATGATCCTTCTTTGTGACATATACATCATGGTAGAGCTGGTGCTCGCAATCATCCTCGACAAGCCGAAGATGTGAGGGCGAAATCAACCCGAATGGTCAATTTGCCTTTAGGCAGTTACTGCAATGTTTTTGCCGTCCCTACATCTCGCCGTGGTTCCGAGCCGGATCAATGCGATACATACAATCAAAGGCAAGGCACAGTAATAACACCGGCATAAATTGCTCCGCGCCAACTTAACACTGTATGTGCGCTTGAGAGAGAAGTCTGTCGTCGAAAGGGGCAGGTCATCTCTGGCTGTTTGGTACCAACACCTGGGCCAAGATCGTTACTTTGTTTCCAGAACAGACAGACACGAGCTTTACTTTCCACACAGGGGTTAGGGGGCCCAAGAGCAGATGGGCCAAGGAGATACTCCCAGCCTAGCTTCTCCTCCCCGCAGAGCAAGCCGCACCACTCGTCGTTGGTGGTTCTCAGGAGAATCGAGCCGAACACTCACTGACCCAAAGAGCTTCCCGATCAGTTAGGAGGTTAGGGTTCACAAGGGGGCATTACCTCCACATTTGCAACAAGCCGATTCCTCCGCCTTCCTGAATCCAGCTCGTCGCATATTGAGTTCGGCTCAATTGTGAAATTTAGGCAGTCCCCTTATGTCGCTCTGCGAATGCTGTACTATTCTGCCGTGGATTGGAAACACCCCGTAATAAGGTTCTCCTGACGCTGTTGTGGTCGGCACAGCTGGGCACGCTACTCCATCTGGCCGCAATGAGTGGGAGATTCCATACATGCCAGTGGCTCACAGAACCCAAGAAATGAAGGCGCAGTCTGGGCCTGAATCCACCGTGTGCTAATCTTGGGTGGATGGTGGACTTTCGTTCGATGGGATCCTCGTAAGCAGCCCCCACTAGTTCCTCCAGGCACTTGCGTCCCACGTCTCAGCGGAGAGCACTGTCTTGCGCCGGGCTGCGGGCTGACAGTCGGAACTAATACGACACAGTCAGAGAGTAAGGTTGGTTCCTTGGCTGGCTGGCTGGCCGCCTATGCTTGGCCCACGGCACCGATCCATCCGCAGTCACCGTCAGACCCAGCGAGGTCAAGCAAGGTTCGGAAAAGGAGACAGTCGCACAACGACCCACTTCGCTGAAGCCAAACTGTCGCCATCGCCTTCCAGGCTATTCTGTCCAGGGCTGCAATGCATGCCGTGTGTTAAGTCAGTCTCGCACCTGGCGTGGTGGCGTGGTGGGTTTTGGGATGCGAGGTGCAGGATGCGCCCCCTTTGGCACGTTGCTTGTGCCATCCCATCCCTGCTTGCCTTGCTTGCCCTGCTTGACGCCCCCTTGTGGCCTCAGGCACCAACCCGGACAACATCAACGTGTCCTCAAGATAAAGAACTGCGACACCCGCCGCCAGGTTGCCATTGAAACAGCCGTCTTGAGAAAGAGAACAGTTGTCCCTCTCAAGACTCGTCACCTCTTGCCATCACCTGACTCACACGTTCATTATCCACCTCCAGGCTGACTCATTCGTTTGGGTCGCTGCCTGCCATGCGTTTGGCTTATATCTGCTATTGAGGGACTGGGCCGCTTGCTTGCAATAATCGCACTCCATACACACGCTAGGAATCCGTGAAAGCTGTCCAAGAGGCTGTCTTTCTCAGAGATCTATCCTGTGAGGAACGTACCACTGACACGCACACACACGATGGCGTTCCAGCAAGCGTCCCCAATGATCAAGTTCGAGGCTTCACCAGCCGAGTCCTTCATCTCCCTACCCGGTGACAACTACACATCACTCTTCGCCCCGTCCACACCATCAACGACCATTAACCCCTTGGACGTCATGACTCAATCAGTTCCTGAAGACAAGCAGACCCCTCAGCTGCCTGCCATTTCAAAAGCGCCCGAGGATGGCACTCCATCAACAGAGGCAGAGGGAGAGTCCTCTGCCAAAAAGCCAACCAAGAAGAGAAAGTCGTGGGGCCAGGTTCTTCCCGAGCCCAAGGCCAACCTCCCACCCAGGTAAGCACATCTAGACTCATCAACGACCGCCAGCCGAAGACATCGCACATTCTGACAGTTTCATTGCAGAAAACGAGCCAAGACAGACGATGAAAAGGAGCAGCGACGCGTCGAGCGAGTCCTTCGCAACCGTCGCGCTGCTCAATCATCTCGCGAGCGCAAGCGTCTCGAAGTTGAAGCTCTAGAAATCCGCAACAAGGAGCTAGAGGCCATGCTTGTCAACGCTCAAAAAGCAAATCTGATTCTGGTGGAGGAATTAAATATATTCCGACGCGATTCCGGTGTTGTGACCCGATCATCATCACCCTTGAACTCCCTTCGTGACACCCCCCTCGCACTGTCACAGGAGCTGTTCAGCTCACAAGACGGCCACAATCCATCAAACGACTCCGCCGTCAAGCTGGTGGATCAGCTTATCAAGTCCACGGCCAACCCCACCGTCAACCCAGCTTCATTATCACCTGAGCTGGCACCCGTCCCTGATGAGCCCAAGATCGAATCCGAAGCCAAGGAGACGCAGTCCAACGAGACGAACTCGGCCACCTCTCCCGACCTGACACAGCATCCTGCTGAGATGTTGTTCGACCTGCAGTGTCACAAGTCGGCGAAGGTGCCCAAGTCGTTTCAGGACTCGCAGACTCCGATCTCGCCCGTTTTGGCCTTGGCTCTACAGCTCAGATTGATGTTTCTTTCAGTCTCGGCGATTCTTTCGGCCTGTCAGCGGCCATTGACACAGATCGCCATGTCCTCGAAAGCGGGCTTCTCGCTTCTCCCAACTCCTCAATTATTGACGACGATTATTTGGTCGGTGACTCTGACGCCGGCCTCTCGGGTCAGTCACACTTCGACCTCTTCAACATCGACGACTTCCTCAACGACGAGGCCAACAACGTCGTCTCCGACATTATGGCAGCGAGCGACTATGCCGCTGCGGACCACGGCTTCGAGCCCAAGGTCCACGACTCTGAGATTCAAGTCTCTTAAGAACATCCTTTCCTGCAGCCCCAATCTGGCGCGTCCCTTGATGGATGCGACGATGGAGGCATTGCGGTTGGTGTCTGAGGGACGCAACGATCGGGTCGGGGACGTTGGGAGCGAGTCTAGTGCGACGCGCGATCAAGTCAGCGAACTGACACGATGTCTGAGGGGCATTGTTTTACCGTCACGGGAGGTCTTAATGACTCTTCTCTGGGCCTTGAAGGTCGAAGAGCGCAAGATTCAACGAAGCAATGACGCACGTCTCCAACTCGAGAGTAGCGCCCTAGAACGCCAATCATTATCATCAAACAAGACTTTTGTCTTGAAAGTATCGGGGATGAAGCGTGGAAGAACCGAAGCCAATGGCGACGCTCACAAGAGGTTCCGTATGGCATGAAATGACTTTTTCCTTGTTGTCAGGCTGGGTTGTTTTTATTTGGGAAAGCGGATGGTTAAAGGCGCTCAAAGGTTCCAGACCCATAGAAGGTCTGTCTCGAACCAGGTCGACAGATACTTTGTACAACATAATACATATTTGCATCAAAGATGCAAACACAACATCTCGTGTCTCTCCTATGCCTCGTGATTCATAAACAATGTGTTTGGTGACGCTACAAGCATGTCAAGGTGGTCATTATTTTTGATATAACCTGGTGCAATGGTGCCTATAGACTGCCAAGTTTGCACTCTGTTCCATCGTCAATCATTAAATTATCCGTCACCACAACCCATCCATTTCTTGCATCGCAGCTTCTTCATCGGCGAAGTCATGCTCTGTGTTGCGGCCCACAGCGGCCTGTTTTGATGTGGGTTCAGCGTCTCTCATTTCGGCTTCCGCAATCAGGGCGTCTAGATCGTCCTCTTCAGCTGCGTCATCGGCGGTTCTCGACTTCGGAGCCGCATTTGTCGAAGGGGCGGTTGCCGAATCTTGACCCTCGGCTTCTGCGATCAACGCATCCAAATCGTCCTCATCGTCTGGCACACCTGTCTGTTTTTGTTGTCTCACGTTTCTCGGAGTAGCGCCATACAAATCGTCATCGTCCGGCACGTCGTTGTCCCTGACTGGTGTGGTCGGCCTGTTGCCATCCGCAGTCCTCGTGGACTGCTCTGCGTCGCCGTTATTCGCAACCGATGGTTCTGACTCCAGTCCGAAATCTGGATCTGCCTCTTCCCGGGCCTTGACTTTTCCTTCGTTCATTAATTCGTTCCTCGCTGCGATTACTCTCTTCTTGTGTCCTGCCTTTTCTACCATCGCTAGTGCATCGAGAAACTTGGCTTTGGGGAATAAGTCGTCCAACCACATTTGATAGAACGATAGTAAGCGGGCTGCATCGGAGAACTCGTGTCTTTTGCCTTTGATCTTCAAGTCGCGTGCTCTTTGGCGAAGTTTTGGAAGACCTGCCGGTCCTAGTAATCTGTGCTTGTTGTCAGCGGATGGAGGCGATGGTGATGCGAATTAGGTGAAGGTATACGTGCCGGTCTTCGTCTAATTTGACATTTGGAATTCTGGCGCGTTTCTGTACGGAAACTTCTTCATCGATACCGAGGCCTTGGGATGCAGGCTCTTTGCGCTTCTTGGGCGAAGATGGAGGGCTTGGTGTTGCG
This sequence comes from Periglandula ipomoeae IasaF13, assembly GCA_000222875.2. Lineage (NCBI taxonomy): Eukaryota > Fungi > Ascomycota > Sordariomycetes > Hypocreales > Clavicipitaceae > Periglandula > Periglandula ipomoeae. The sequence continues at coordinate 50,178 of AFRD01000156.1, forward strand.
AAGGGATCGTCGAAGTCGTCTATGCCGTAGTTGTCGAGGTCATCGTGGCGATTGGGCGGCAACTGGCCTGCTGATAAAAGTGTCGACATGCTGACTTGAGCTTTCTTTGTTTCGTAACCGTTGATTTGGCTGAAAGCTTCGGAAACCTTGGTCCTGAAGTCGAGTGTGACAGCTATCGAGTCGACTAGTTCTTCTGGCCCTTAACGCGTCTAAAAGCCCTTGAGACGCGATCCGGGAAAAGCCCCACTTTCGAGTACGTGCCTCAAGCCAGCGAATCAACGCACACGTGATTTTATCAGAGTAAGCATCCAATCCTGAGGCACCATCGAATCTGGAGCAGACAAGCTTGGTGATATCGAACTTCCTAGGACTCCTCGAGCCAATTGACAGCTTTCGGGCCCCGATACCACCAGTACAATGGCCGAAACCGCGACCAAGCAGCCCGCTCAGTCCTACATCGGAACGAGCAAGGTTGTCCAGACGGATTACCCGGTATGTTCGAGGCAATTGCAGGTTCAATGCGTGGGATATGCTAATTGAAATGTAGCTCATTGACAACGACCCGTACGTTTCGCTCAGCCGAAGCCGAGAGTTCGAGAATTGTTGCGTCAATTTGCGCTCCATTCGCTCGGAATACTTTCTGTTGCTTCTGGACCAGCGTTTTTGTGCTGGTATTTGGGGAAGTCATTGAATGCTAATGATTGGAACAGTCACTTCAAGCGAGTCGTTCGATATGCCCGAACTTCCGACTACGTTGCCGGCGGCGTTGCCGCTGCATTTGCTCCCACCGCGCTCTACACTCTCGAGAAGTTCGCCCCGTCATACGTCGGCAAGGGCGGCTTCGCCAAGGCCATGCGATTAGCCGGTTTCGTTGGTGTTGCTGGTGGTTTCCTCTACTTCTACCAGCGATCATGCCGTACGTCCTCCTCGAGACCGAACCTCCGACGGCAATGGAAAGAGCCAATTTGGGTGGCAAATGTAATCTGGTCGTGCTAATATAGGGATTGATGTAGTCCGATTCTACGGTGCCACCGAAAACGCGCGAGAAATCGAGATGGACATGCGAGAGATGGTTGACAGAGTCAAGGCCGGACAAACACCTTACGGCGAGAGCAGACTGAGCCCGTACCTCCAAGGCGTTGCGGCCCGACAGAGCAGATATTCCGTCCTTTTCTTCAGCACAGTACCATGGTTCAACTTTGTCAACCACAACCAGCACGGTGTTGATACGGCCAAGTACTACCAGCAGGCGGAGAGGGAATTGGAGGCCGAGCGATCCGAAAAGAGCTCGTGAAGGAAAAGGTGATTGTAAAGGATAGCGAAAGAGCGGCTTTGCAGAAGGGAGCGAGAGGATGAGCGAAATCCAGTCGTTTGTGTATATTAAACTGGTACGAAGGAATCTTGCCTCAACGGCCTGGTACAACCTATTTTCTTAGATGAAAACAATATGCCAAATCAGCCATGGTAAATTATGGTGGTGTCTGGGGTGATTGGCAGTACGACTTGCATTGCGAAGTCGTTGGCCGCCTTCGGGGCTGAAAGTTCAAGTTGCTGACTCGTCGCAAAGTCCGTACGCTTCCATGGGGCCAATGCTTGAAAGCTGACAATTAACCTCCAGCAACAGGATAAAGAGACAGTTTATTTCAGTCTGCATGTCTGGCGATGGGAGGGTACTTGCCCAGGGACAAGAGGTTGGACTCAAGCAGGGAGTGAGACATGAAGCGCAAAGGGGAAGTCCGCCCCTTGAGAAGTTGTGGTCACGGTGCTGGACCTGATCTCAGGTCTCCCGCCCAATTGGTGAATTAAACTACCTGAATCGATTGTCGAGCTTCAATGGAAATAAAAAAAGGAAATCATGTTAAAAATTGAGAACAAACATGGGCGAAGACCCCAAGACTTCCGGGCAAGTACACGGATATCAAGACGATGCCTCTTCTCGCGATGAACTCCACTAGAAACTTAATGCATGCAACCTGAATCATGCGACATCGACTGCATGTATTAACATGACTTCAAAACCTCTCATTTGCATCTTGACACCTGCCATCCATGCTAACACGTCAGCTCCCGTCACCAGGGTGACTCGAATCAACAACCCGGGAGGCTGGATATCAGGATAAGCTCAAGCCAAGCTCACGCTATCCAGCTAGTGACTTCATAAAACCCCTTCTTGTGCTCCAAGCTAGTTACCCTAGCCACGAATATTGCTGCACAAATGACGATGTGCAGAAGTATGTTTGCGGGAGGGATGCATTGGGCTTTGAGCGAAGGGAGGGAGCTACACCCTGCGCGGAGCAGCTGAGGGTGGAGGCGAAGACATCGCTTGTGAGACCTTTGGCCGCGGGCCGATGGAGCGCAGCTGCGACATCCCTTGATGAGAGGAGAGGAGTGATGAAATGGCCGAGAGAAAGTCCTTCGTTTCAATGGAGGTCAGTTTCGTTAGCTGAATGCAACAATGAGTACGGCTGAACAAGGGAACGGAAAGATATGCTATGGCTGTACATGATACCATAACGACAATATCAACTCGGTGTATTTTTGATATACCTCTTCAGTCAGTCTATCGGCTAGTCGGTGTCTTGCTAGAGCAGATCAGATCAGATCCAATTCGTACTCCGATGCGCAACAGATGACCCAAAAAGCAAATATGCGTCTCCAAAAATGAGCTGCATCATGCTAGCGACGTGCCTGCATGATCCATCCAGGCAACACCTCTCATCTTCCCTCAATCAACAAAAAACACACTTCAACCGCCCATGTAATATGTCTCTGGAAAATTGAGGCCCGCCCCTCCCACAATGGCACTCGGCGGGCAGACCGTGAGGGAGGGTGAGCGAGACCAATTTGATGAGACATCGCCCTCACAGATCCTGTAGACAAGCCCATCCCGTCTCCTGCGGCGACTGTATCAACCAAAACCCCTTGAGAGGGTTGATTGTGATGAAAAAATCATGGTATAAATAATAGGCTTGGTTCGCTTCAACGAACGGATATTCTCATCATCAAACAAGTCCATTCTCTCAGGCCTCCTTGCAACTACTCCATCCACACTCTCTCAACCAACTTTTTCACAGTCCTTTCGACTTTTCTTCTCCAAATCCATCAAAAATGAAGACCTTCGCTGCTATCGTTCTCCTTGCTGGTGCCGCCTTGGCCCATCCCGCCAATGTCCAGAGCGACGACACTGTTTCTGCTACTCTTGCCACTCGTGGCGATGTCTGCCAGGACTTGCTTTACAGCGTGCCTACGTGCTGCGGCACTGATGTCCTTAGCATCGCAGCCCTGAGCTGCTCTACCCGTAAGTTTCAGTCTTCGCTTTTTTTGGCTTCGCTTCGCTCGCTTTTCTTGTTATCCTCGCTTCGCTCGTTATGCCTAAATGGTGATGGAATCATCGCATCGCTTGTTTCCTCCTTGATTGGCTCAGAAAATCACTCCTGTCAACACTCATTGCCATAATTTCAGTCCCTTCCAGAAAATTCAGAAAGCTAACATAATAAAATAGCCGACGCTGCCTCCTCCAAGGACGAACTCAAGAGCTCATGCCAACAAGCCGGCAAGGTCGCCAAGTGCTGCACCATTACCCTCACCCCTGGTCTCGAGGTCGGCGTCCTTTGCAACGATGCTTAGAAAGCTGGTCACTTGAATGTCTATTTCACTCCGCGAACCAACCGAGGGTTTGCGAACTGAGTTCCATTCTACCTTTCGATTCTTGGGGACGTGTGTACTATTCTTTTGAGACGATGACTTTGTAATTACAAAAAAGAAAAGATGCATGAGGATAGTAGCATTGGAGAGCCTGTGGATTGGCTTGTTAATAAACTCTGACGGTTGTCATATGCTGGTTCTTGGAAGTTGTGTTCATGATTGGGTGTGTGACTGTTGGTTGAATACGATGTGCAAACGCCCCACGGACACTGCTGTTGCATCTAGCTCCCTCTCCTTGCCCACTCCTTCTCTGACATTTGTCGCCTGCATTTGGAACGAGCATTCACATTAAACTGTTTAACGCTCAACAAATCTGATAATTTACAAATGGTTAGTTTGTCTCACCGTTACGTGCGTTGCTATTCAGCATGACTACAGAGTGAATGTGCACACGTGCATGTATTCGACTTATACGGCTCGTACCATATTCGACACCCTGGTTCATGCAGACCGTGAATTTTACAATCGTGCCATGTCGTTCTGGGGATATTCATATGCCAGAGAGAAGAATCGAACCATGTGCCCTGTCAATGAGCCGTCTGAAAGCGACAGCGGCTCTTTTTTAACCCCCTGGCGGCTCACATGCAGGTGCGAACATGCCAAACGCCAAAAGAAGCAAGAGAAGCGCTTCCGCATAAGTGCCTGTATGCGACAGAACCAAGCCCAGAGCCTATTCAACAGCATCCAACCCCGGATATCAGTGCAATTCCCACCAAGCACCTAGTATAAAGCTGGCAAGTAAGCATTCCCCCATCCGGCAAAAAGAGGCTATTCGCGGACCAAGAAAAGAAGCCGCTTCACCTGGATCCCCACATCGGCTGGCTCCGAGGCCCGTAGCGAAGCCAAGTTTGGCATCCCACGCGCTTTTCTCCAAGAATCGAATCGAATGACCCGACAAGACCAGACTAGACCCTTGCAAACGTTTTTTTTTATTTTTATTTCCTAGTCTACCTCCCCCACCACCAATCCAAGCTGGTGTGATTACCTCAAGCAACATTCATTCTCCCCATTTCTTCTTTCCCTCTTTCTTCTCAAAAGCTCAATCCACGGAATTATTTCAGAGTGTTGCAGAGTCAAGGGAAAAGAAAAAGAAAAAGCAAAAATGGCCAACAACGACTCCATGAACCTCCCCATCATAGATCTCGACATCTACCTCCAAAACGACCCCTCGTCGCCCCTCGTCCGCGCCGAATGCGAAAAAGCCGCCAACGCTCTCATCACCTACGGCGCTCTCATCCTGCACGACTCGCGCGTGCTCGAGTCCGATAACACTTCGTTCCTAGATTTGCTGGAGGACTACTTTGCGCAGCCCGAGGCCGCGCTGCGCAAAGATGAGCGCCCCGAGCTAAGCTACCAGATTGGCGTGACGCTCGAAAACACAGAGAAGCCGAAATGCGCCGTCGACGAGCCCTGCCTCGACGTTATTCAGAGACTGCACCCCGGCCAGAGGCCGCTGGACATTATGGGCCACCAGTCCGATCCGAAGTGTCGGTTCTTTTGGCGCATGGCGGATGCGCCGCCTTATGAGACGCAGTTCCCCGGGTTGAATGCGAAGAATGTTGTTCCTGAGGAGGAGGGGATTCGGGCGAGGTGGGAGCCTACGATGGATAAGTGGGGGACTTGTATGAAGAATGCGTATGTTTTTTTTCTTATCTTGTCCAAGGATTCTATATTGGATAGAGTGGGAAATGGGCTAATGAAAGTAGTGTCTCCAAGTTGTCCGAGATGACGGCCCTCGGTCTCGATCTCCCAGCAGGGTATTTCAGCGACGCCGGCAAATACGGGTTCGTTCAACACCCACACAACAACCATGACCAACTCCTCGAAAAAGAAAAATGCTAACAATTATTAATGTTTAAAAGCCCCCATCTCCTAGCCCCCACAGCAAGCGACCTCACCAAATACGCCGCCAAAGACACCATCCTCGCCGGCTTCCACACAGACCTCAACTTCCTCACCATCCACGGCCGCTCGCGCTATCCCGGTCTCAACATCTGGGCGCGCAACACGGGCGACCGCATCGCCGTCAAGATCCCCCCCGGAAACTACCTGCTCGTCCAAGCAGGCAAGCAGCTCGAGTACGTAACGGGAGGGCTCATCAAAGCGGGCTACCATGAGGTAGTCGTCAACGAGAAGACCATTGAGACGATTGAGCGACGGAAGGTCGAATTTCCCGAGAGACCGCTGATTCGTATCTCGAGCACGCTGATTCGTATCTCGAGCACGCTGTTTTGGCATCTCAATTCGGACTTTGATCTTGCGCCCGTGCCGAAGCTAGCGGAGAAGGCGAGGGTTGTGAGGGAGGAGCAGAGGAGGGCGGGGAGGGATGAGGGTGAGGAGGTGCAGTATCCGCCTATCAAGGTGGGACATCAGGTTGAGGGGTGAGTATTTCCCTTATTTTCCCATTCCTCTTCCTCTTTTTGTCATGTTGGAGAAGACAAGGCCATGATTGATCTGTGTCGGAGTGCTAACGATGAATAGGGAACTGAAGCATATCGCTTTGATGGCGTAGAGCGAAGAACACAAAATTGTAAATATCTAATTGACGAACGATTAACGACGATCAGAGCGGTACTAGCCTATTCTTGATGTGATGTTCACATAGGAACGGTGATTACTTTGATCTACTGCGGTTTTGGCTTACAACGGAACTTGGCTGCCTGAGCAGAATCGTTTGCGAGCGGCGTTTTGCACCGTGTAATGAGACAAAATTGCAGGTATCTTATTTGACTATATGCATTATCATGTACGCCGGTCTTGCAGGACAGATATCTTTTCCCCTATCAGTTTTTGCAGCTTCCTTCTCAGCATCTCATCCATATACTGCCCTTGTCGATCCCATCAATGCACTAGCGAGTATGTAACCAAATCAATACAAATACGTCGTTCAAACACGCTAACTTCTGCGCCTCCCTTATTTTAAGCCTTCACATGGCTCACCTCGCCATCACGAGCACCTTCCCGCCCCGTCTGCGAAGCCTGTTCGTCAGAGCTCAGTTTGCGCTGGGCAGCCTCCTCTGCTGTTGGCTGGTCTTCCTTCCAGAAATCCTTTTGGCCCTTTCCGAGACGAACCAACCATGGTGGCAGGAATCCTCCTGAGATTCGCCATGTCCAATTCTCCTGCTCGTCCATGTTGGACGGCACAATACGTCCTCTCGACGCCTTCTTGATGATCCACACGGTTCCGTTGATGATAATATACGAAAAGATACTGCCGATGAGACCGTTGGCGATAGAATACGTGAAAGGCATGAGGCAGATGGCCAAGAAGGCGGGAACGGCATCTCCCATGTACTTCCAGTTGATTTCGGGCACGGCGCTGGCCATCATTGATCCAACCAGGATGAGAACGCAGCCTGTAGCCCATGGCGGGATCGAGGCGAAGATCGGAGCGAAGAAGACGGCGATGAAGAAGCACAGACCGGTGACAATGGTAGCCAAGCCGGTTTTACCGCCTTCAGAAATACCGGCACCAGACTCAATAAAGGCAGTGACAGGAGGGACGCCGAATAGAGCACCAATCGAAATGCAAATAGCATCAACCATATACGCCACTGCAGACCCTTCGAAGTCTTGCGTAACCGGATCCATCAAGCCAGCGAATCGTGCCATGGAGTACAGGGTACCAGTGGCGTCGAGGATGTCGACGTAAAGGAAAGTGATGAGGGCCAGACCAAATTGCCCGCCATACTCGGAAACGTTCCAGTCCTGGACGTTGAGCGTCTTTTGGATTGGGTGAAACGTGACGACCTTTTTGAAAAAGTTGAACTGCGCGTCGCCAACTTCGGTATACGGGAAATAGGTGACGGGGGTTGTGCGAGGCCACGAGATGATGCTGAGGAGAATGCCGATGATGATGGCGCCTTTGAATCGAAACATGGTCAGTATGACAGTGAAGATGCCACCACAGAAAATGCCGATCCACATGGCAGGGAATCGCATCTTATCCCAGCTGGGACACGTTCCATCCTTGAGACGGTTCTCGGGAGAGCATCCAGCCAGTTCCACGGGTGTTCCTGTGGCACCCACGACGACGCCAATGCCTTCACTGTATGAGAGTCCAATCAGTGTCAAATAGAGTCCGATACTAACTCCAGTGGCAACCTTGATCGAATGTGGGATGGCCCGGGCAAGCCACTGTCGCAATCCGAGAATGGCAAGACCAAGAAAGATGAAACCTTCAACAAAGATGGCGGTCAGAGCCACTTGATAGGGGACGAGTCCAGTTCTATGGCGACCGACTGTGTGCGACCCAAGTTAGTGGTTGGACAAGACACGGGGTATGTGCTGGAGGCGCATCTCGTGTGTGCGTGTTACGTACCGACTGTATACGCAAAGTAAGCATTCAATCCTAATTTAACCATGGTCAGTCACGAGCCGTTTCTATCATCACCATGATTGGTAGCGTGTTATGTCGCACGAGGGCCATACCCATTCCTGGTGCCAAAGCAACTGGCCTGTCCACAACAGTTAGCTCGTGAAACCTTTCGACGACATCACTGATTGACACCTACAGATTTGCAAAGAGACCCATGCAGACGCAAGCAAGTGCGGAAATGGCAGCTGTAGCGGTAACAATGTCCTGTTTGATGTCTTGGACACACAACAAGTAGGATTGATCTTTGTCGCAAGCCGGATCCTCCAGTGTATGAGGGCAGACACAAGTGCCACCAGAGTCAGATACAATATTTGCATTGACAGCGATAATATATGCCATAGCAAAGAAGATGGTAAGACCAGCGCGCATCTCAGTCATGAAGTATGAACCTTTTCGCTCCCTGGGCTATCAATGGCAAAAAGCGTTAGCACTCAGTGTCTGTTAAACAATCTCTCCGTGTCATGCAATGTATGCTGCAGTAGTAGCTCTCATGTTCCACAAGGTCACGCCGCAATCTGCAATATGCAGGTTATAACGGAAATGTTCACTTGAAACAAGGCGTTGTGCCCAATGCGTCGTGGGACAGAGATGCTCCGCGCAACAACAACCACGATCTTGTCAGACAAGATAGAGGCAAGGGTGACGACATACGTGACCGCTGCCATCGAGGCGAAACCATTTCCCAACAACACTCCTTGCCACGAAGGCGTTTGTGCTTTCAATCCAGCCCATGGTGTAATGAATCGTGGTGAACCGCGACAAATGACAACTTGGCAAATGTCGTCGTTGGTGAGAGATACTTTGTCGAGTTGCCAATCCTGGCTAGTGAGGAGAAGTTGCACCTCACTGCGCGAAACGCATGCAGATGAAAGTCGGTTGCGCGAGGAGAAAAGGCGAAGGAGCCAAAACTGCGAGAAAAGCTGGACCCGAGGGTCCGGTCGAGGTGGTGGCGATAAGAGGAGTTTTAAAGGTGGCGATGAGTGACTTGATGAAGGACTCAGTCGCAACTTTATGAGGTTTTGGAAACACAGCAGAGCCTTGTTGGACGAGCGTAAAGCCCAGTGCAAGCTGAAAAATGCAGCGTGCCGTGCAACGGGTTAAAGAAAGAAAAGCAGCCAGGGTCGAAGGCGAGGGCGCGAAAGAAGTGAGAAGCGCATATCAGCGTTGAGATGGTTGTCACCAGCTTTGATTGCGGGAAGGGGTCTGATGGGGGTGTGTGGATGATGGCGAAACCAACGATTGGGACGAAAGCTCAAGTGGTGGAGGTGGTGCGCCGTCTTGGGCGTAGTTTCAAGCTTTTCCCCCCGACTCATTCCTATCTTCAACGTTCGTCAATTGCCAATCCCATCGCTATATCTATCGTCGACCCGCAGTGGCTTCTGGTGGCAACCAGGATCCCGCGGCAACCTTGGCGTGGTGTGTTTCTTCATTGCTCTAGGTGTCCGATGCCATGGTCGATACCATGAAGTATGAGCCACGGACGCTTCTTTATTTGGCAAGTTGCTGTTCATCTAAGCGATGTCTTGTCGCGCATGCAGGTTCTGCAACTTGCCGGCGCCAAACCCAATCACTGGGATTGGGATTGAATAACCTCCAACCAATTTCTTGCACGCTCCAACGCGACCTTTACCCACCTCTGTGGAAGCAACTTGCTGCGTGGACCCATGTACTGTGATTTGGGAGACTATTATCGCGCGTTCTTATCAACGCCCTCGCGCTATTAAGCAGCCGGAAATTGACCTCGGTTTGTCGCAGGCCCCGAAACTTGATCCTGGACTTCATTTTCTCTGGCCCATCAGCGAACAGGAGCGACGGTCAAGTCCGAGAATCGTTAATCTGAGTGGACCAGATTTTGCTTGCCCTGCGATAATGATTGAACGATGGAGCGTGACTGGTTGATGCTGCCATGCGATCCACATGTCGGCCATGCGAGCAACAGAAAGGGTTGTGGGGTGCCGGGGCAGGGTCTTGGGGAAAAAAAATTGGCTGCCCTGTGATTTGACACTGATTTTGAAGCTTTCGAATCCGGTGTCTCGAATCACTAATGGGAACCAGAGCTGTTGGTAATGCCGTACAATGACCGTTGCTTTCCTATTTGCGAAGCTTTGCATGTTTGACCGCATGCTCTCGATTCACGCAGGTTTCCAACAAAGGCCACTGTGAATGTGAACGACCCAGCGGCTGACTGAAGACGCCGTCAGCTTTGCTCGTGCTTCATTTACGAGACCAGTCGTTGTCAACAATGACCAGCATGAAATCGAGACCGATCTACCGTCAAGACAAGCGGCATGCACAAGCCTCATCCAGCTATCAGCGAGCAAATAGTCTCGTTAGACCAAGCGCAGCAAACACACCTACCCATGTACCCCGCGTTTTCGACGGCTAGTTAATCGTCCGTGAGCCAAGACATCAATCTATTAATTGCCCAACAATGACCGGGATATCATGCGGAGGCGGGAACGACAATTGCTAACTTTAGATGGACGGGCGTGCGAAGGTTGGTGGTCGTGTCAAGCTCACTATAGGAAAGCGGCGGCTTCCGAAAGGCATTTTGATACAAGTGGGTTTCCGGGCTAATAACACGCGGTAGCGTTGTCGATTTGGCTGATGATGATGGTGTGAGAAATCGGTAAGGCTGCGCTACTCGAATGTCCATTATCGTTGGACGGTGTCGTCGAGAAGCTGTACTACCGTTTGGCTTGCCCATGGCTGCGTCGGTTAGACGTAAGTGGTCGAAAGAGGCGAGACAGAGGAATGATCGAAGTCTGGGCGTTATTGATGAAGTTTGAAGATGTTGATGTTGGCTGACCGTCCGCCGTCTATTGGTAGAGTCGACATCGAGAAGCGAGGCAGGTGCCAGCATCGCGCCTGCCCGAAATGCCCGTGCTTTCTTGTCCGTGACACAGACGCCGAAATCGATGTGTCAATAGTCGAATTGCGATATCGATCTCATTGCTATCGACACAATTTTACTGCGCATGTTTGCTATCAGGAAGACTTACGTACAACCCTACTTTACCGGGGGGACATCTTGTCTTCTTATCAGTGAAAGCTCGAGCGGATCCTGGCAATTTAGCCACGTTGTTCCCCTTATTCTTCGTCGACATTGTAGTATTGACGGTGGATCTGTGATCCATGATCCATGCGAGGCAAGATTTGCTGAGGATGGGGCCGTCCCCCGATGCGGGTGGTAGCGGAGTACGGGACCTTCCATGGCTCATGGCTGGAATATGCATACGGACTCTTCTGTTTCACAATTACTTACAGGCAGTAATTACATTGTGGTTTCATGACCATGTTTTGGCCTCTCTTGAGCAAGCTGATCACTATTCAGACACCCCTCCTACAGTCATCACTTGTCGCTACGTCGTCACCATTTGTGGACGAAACGGACGAACCACGTCTAACACTTACTGCTGCCTCTCCCTACCAAAGTATGCGGACACTATCAAGCTTGGAGTGTATCGGAGCTGCGCGAAATTCTGCCGCAATCGTTAATATAAAATTGATCTGGGCAGCATCATCGGCCATTTCCGTTCTGCACCAGCACACCGGCTCATCACGTCAACAATTTGTTGCTAATGGATAGTTCAAGATAAGAACTTTCTCGTGATGCCCTTCAACGCCACTTCCAATAATTTTTCTTTCCGGAGATGGCTCAAAACTCACATGCAGTCGCTCGTACTGTCAACAACAGAGTGGCACCTCGATCTACGTGGTGAAAGACTATCATCGATCAAGCTTCATTTTCGGCGATAATCAAGTTTATACGCGGCGTTGCATTAAAGTGTTCATAATGACTGTCGAACCTGTGTAGTCTCGTATTGTTCCGAGCTCGAGTGACTTTCGAGGCATGACAACGTCAATCAGATTATCGCGGGCCAGAAAAACCGTCAATGAGCTTCTGTGTGCCCCGGATCTTGGATCATTCTCCTCATGTTGCTAAGGAATTGCACGTGACACTTCTACATATGCTGCTCGATATCTGTCTCTGGGAGACTTATGTTTTCATAGCCTTTGCTGTACCTTTGAGGTTGAAAAGAAGAAGAAAAAACGATATTAACGCGGGTCACATGGAACTCGAAGCATCTTGCGTTTATACGGGACCGCTACAACACCGGGGTGACTGCTATTTCCCGTGCTTTCCAATGACAAGCCTTGCCCGTAGTTCTTTGAGACTCACTCCTTTTTTAATTAAAAAAAAAGGTGATTAGGTTAGAGAAGAACACACCCGATATAGATGGCGTTCGCTCATGGTCAGCTCGGTCTTTTCGCTCTTACACATGAGATGGCTCTAGGGTAGCCACATGAAAGAAATCACGGTTCTTTGGAATGGGTCGAAATTGGAGTTCAAGATGTCTTCTTTTTTTTGTATCGGAGCCTTGTATGGGCCATTCGTCTTGAGCTAATTTAATACACCGAGAGGTGCCAGAAATACTGGCCGACCACCTGCATTACTGAGACAACGTCGATCACTAAGACGACCAATTTTGGCAAATATATCGTCCCGCGAGACTACATACGTGACTCTACGCAATGCCTAGTGGCTAGAAGCTGGACCGAAGTTTTCGCGATAAAAGATTAGTTTGGATGTTAAGAACATAGCTCGGCCACATATAAAAGTGAAACTAGAACACAGTCCCGTGTAAGTGGCACACCAACAGCATTGTCATGGTCTGTCGCGGTAAGATGGGGGCCATTCGACATTTGGCAGCAAATGGAAGTGCATACAGCTCGCGTGCTTCAGGTCTTGATGGCAAGCTGTTGCGCCGCCATCCTTAGAGTGCAACACTTTTTTTTTTTTGTGCATCAGATACAAATGCGCTGTGGTTAGTTGCGGGAATCAAGACCAGACTATTGTTGGTTCAAGGACCCTCAACCACCAAAGTAAGCGTTTCTGTGCCATCCACTTAGGCGGACCGGGTGCCTGAACTAGGCCCACAGTAGGCAGGTTCTGTGTTCTTGAATCCCTTTGTCCAACGCTCGTGGGATAGCAGCTGGTAGATATACTTTCGTCGCAGCCACGGTGTATTAATGGCAGATGTAATATAATCTAATACAAAAACGCTTCGTTTCACGCAGAATTCATCATCCGGCTTCGCTGATAATCTGCTTGCGCCCAACTCACCATCCACTCCGATCGCAGAACTTGCTGTACGGTCGGTCGCTCTTCAGGTCGATATCTGAGCATTCGGACCATCATTTCCAAGATGGCCGCTGTTTCCTCGCTGCAAAACTCCCCCACACCGTCATCCCGTCGAAACTGTTGCACGCGCTCTTCAAAGGCGACATGTATTCCCAGCCATACATGTCGTCCGGGTTTCGGTGTTCCTTTGACGTCAAAGAAGTCCCCTCGATCTTCCCACTTCTCAAGCCAGTCGGCAGGCAGTGGCCCCAACATGTCAACAATCTGACACATAACCTGCGCATTTGAATAAAAGGCGCTGCTGAAAAGAGCTTGCATACCTATAATATCTCAGATGGCAGTAGCGAGACTCCAAACATCTGCAGAGAAGGAAAGGGGGGTGTTTGGCTCAAAATGAGCTTCCGGTGGTCGAAAGTCCACTGGCGTATGGCAGTCTTTCCCCAGACGAAGCTCTTCTGCCGGAGCATACGACTCTCCAAAGTCGCTCAGAAGAATCCGTGCATCTTGTAGCGTAAATTCGGAAGCTCTTTTGTCCGCATAAAGTGGCACGACCGCTCTTGAAGGCACATTAGGTGTGAGAAAGTGTCCTCAAACGTCTGACGGGGTGTCCACCTCTGCCAAAAGTGGCGCAGGATCAATCGCAAGCCACGTCGAGGTACAAGCAATGCCAAAACCACATAGCAGGGCGGGAATTTTGAGGAACAATATCTGGACAGACGGGGTACGGCCTCGCAAGCTACCGCGAGAATGAGTGTTGGCGATGCTACCCGCCGCAGGTCAGCTGAGGGCTTGGTATAAATATAATTAATCGTTGTAGCATGGGATATGTAACCTTGCAGTGTCCCATAGTTGTCTTGCACGACAACAACAACTTTTGTGCCGATCAAGATGTGCAGGGCATGGGCTTTCTTATTTAAGTTTCCTGTTCAAGTCACCGAGGAAGATGCGATGCGGGTGCCTCGTTGCAAGACTGGTCAATAGAGCTATCTCGTAGTTAGTCTCGTAATTCCCTAACCTCCACTCTACTACGTGTATCTCCAAGCCTTGACAACAGGTCACCGCCCGCCATGGGAAATTGTTAGGCAGGGCCCATTACAATTTTGCATAGTAGGTTTGGGTAATCAACCAGGTCAGCATGCCGTGAGATAGTCCTGGGGATAAAAGTTGCCTGTGAAAGTAGTTGCTGGCTGCGACCCCGGTGCTTGAATAGTGTAGTTCAAGTACGAAAGCGATATAAAGTTCTGGTAAAATACGCGATAAGGGTAAAAGGCACCCGAAACAAGATTAATAGTCGTGCAGTTCTGAGGCGCACCGATCATCTCTACCGTCGGCGTCGCAGAGTTGTTGGACCGCCAGTCCCCGCAGCCAAACGCGATGTTATTGCCAAAGTATAAGGCACCTCTATCCGAGTCCTCTATGCAAAACTTATATGACCCAGACACACTAGGTTTGAAATACCCAATGTAACTAAAGGTGAAGTTGTTGGCGTTAACGGTTATACCACTAAGAGTGCGTCGTGCTGTGGGATAGTATCTATCGTAATATTGCTGCGTGCCGCTCGGAACATAGTAAGGGATGTCAATTTGACTTGTCGATCCCTGCACGAGAGGTGTTACGCTGCGAAGATCCAAGGGCCCAATTCCCACGCCTCCATTTGGAGGCGCATTGTAGTACTGAGTTTTGTAATACTTGAGCGTTAGCCCTGTGCCGCTTTCTGTACCGGCACCGCATGGGTCGCAAGCGCCACTGGGTACGGGGACTTCAGTGACTTGAACGGTTCTTGTGCAAGTAGTACCACAATCTCCAGTAGGCTGGATAGTAGTAGTGCCAGCAACAGGACCCGTCCTAGTAATAGTAACAACTGCAGTAGAAGGTGGGACTGATGTGATTTCAACAGTGCTTGTAGGCTGGCTGGTAGTAAAGGGTGCCGATGACGCTTCCGTAATGACAACAGTGCCAGGAATTGTACCGGATGCTGGGATAGTGCTCGTTCCTGCAACAGGATCAGTGGTAGTAGTGGTCACAGTTGTGGGCAGGGGAGCAGGATTATCCGTACTCGAGGCTGAAGTCGTCACGAACGTGATCACGGTAGATAGACCTCCACTAGGACCTGGAGGTATGGTTGTTAGCCCTGTCGTGGAGTCCGTGGAAGTAATAGTAGTAACGGAGGCCTGTCTAGTCACAAACGTGATCACTGTTGAGGGTCCTCCACTTGAACCAGGAGCCGCTGTCGTAAGTCCTGTCCTGGAGTCTGTGGAAGTAACAGTGACAAAAGACAGCGGTCCAGTTGTCAAGCTAGTTGTTAAAGCTAGGGATGTAGTAGCAATGGTCGAAATTCCATAAATTGTGCTGTAGCCGTCAGCCTTCAGCCTATGTCTTGTTTCTTTCTTTGTGTATCAAAATGATTTACCTAGTGTTAGTTGAAGTAGAACTATATCCCGAGCAGACTATCACAAAAGGTTGATACTGGATGGTAACCTGGGCTAGGGCAGAACAGGCCCAGTAAGACAGAAGACAAGCCTTCATCTGCCACTTCATTGTGAGTATGTTCAAAGGATGATGAACGAGAATCATGGCAGGCAATCTTTGGGGATGGATGGCTATTTATCAACAACTGAGCACTGCATGATGTGATGAAGAAGAGAACAAGTCCTTTCCAGGACCTTTCCAATGGCTGGAGATGATCAAAACGAGGCGGACGCCAAAACAAAAAGACTCACTATACAGTTTACCTTGTGAAATAGCCTGACAGGCACAAAATATCTGGTTGTCAAGGATTCTCAGTCAGTCATTGGAAGTTTAAAGTTTGTCCATCGAAATTAGTTCACAAATCCACTGATTGTGGAATTCAGGGCCTCATTTTGAGTGCATCAACCCTGAATTTGGGTTGGTTTAAGTGGAAAAAAGAAGCTGCCGCAGGTTTATAAACCCGTATGCCGTTTCAGCTTCCATCCCTTGGAGCTATTAAGCTTTGTGCCGGGGAACAGTTGTGACGCCATAATGCCAGCCTAATTCTCGTGCATTCTTGAAAGAATAAACCACGAAATTTCAATCTCCCCGCGCTTTGTTTCTTCGAAAATTGTCTAAATAAAAGATCAGGCATCAGAAGGGATATGTATTTGCATAGTGCGGACACAAAGTATACAAATCATCTTGGTAAAAGTACTCCATGAGGCACCGCCACTAGCCGATGATATCAGCTTCGCGTAGTAGGCGAGTTCTCAAAGGACTAGAATGTCACATATCGAGTCAAGCCAAGATCGTCATGTTCTAGCAAAATGTCCGTCTTCATCCCTAGAAAGGATCGCGAGCCTATTGGCTTAGCAGCGATAATTGGCGTAGACGAACCATTTCTCCATTCAAACTCTCTACCCTGTCCGAGTCTATCGTTTTCCAGACCCGCGCCGACTTGCGCCGACCCGTGATCAATTCTTTGCAAGCAGATAATTTAGAAAAGTAATTTATCCTGTGGCGCTTAGTCATGATAATCGAATTTTGGACTACCAAATCTGCAGCTCGGGGGCCCCGCAGATTAGATCCAAGAGCTAAAAAGGTGGGTTCTGGCATAAGTAGTTGGTTTAACTGATGTTTACAAACAAGTTTGCCTCATGGGTTTAGGAGGAGACGAGCTAGGGGAAAGATATCCCGAGACTTCATCCGCGCATCTCGACCTCTTGCGACGATCGCCCTTCAATTGAAGAAAAATATCACACAAATAGGGCTGGGCATGATGCACATGGCGTCAATGCAAAGATAAGTAATGAAAGCCTCGACATGTTTAGATGTGTGTCCATACCCTTTTGTGATTGAATTACTACTTCTTGTAACAACCCTCCTATTTCTCAACTCCATGCCCTATCTTCTTTCACATATGCCACCAAGGATGTGCATGTAACACCAAGCATATTTTTGCCATCCAAGTTTCTACCACTGGCGCCGAGGTTGATGTCAGATTCGTCGCCAACCTTGGCGGTTTCACGATGGGTTTCCAGCCAAAGCCGGTGGCGTGGTAGCGTGAGGTCTCTCTTGTTCAACTTGCATACCTAGAGAAATGCGTTATCGACGACCAGTTATGATTTGGAAGTCCCCCTAGAAATGTAATATCAGCCATCGCAATAGCACCGTCCTGGTTTTGACGCATTGCACCGCACTTGACCGGCAGTGCTAGGTAGCGGACAACGTTCTTGGTACGGAGTATGGTGGGCAATATGTTCGTCAATGCTTCGTGCGTCATCAACACGATGCTTTCGCCTCTATGGCCGCAATCCATGAATTCATGCCTCACCGCTCCATTATCATGGTGATGACGCAACGGGTAAAGGTAGAATTTGGGGACTTCGCTCCAGGGTTAATGCCAAGCCAATGCTGGAATTTGTGGCCTCTGGAGTTTCAATTGCCGGGTCACCCTGTTCGAATTGAGTCCTGTGTCAGTAAGACATGAAGTGCTCAACTAGAACTGCCGTCGAAACCTATTCCATGTGTTTTGCATCCCACGAAGGCGCTGATCCTTGGAAAAGTCTGAGTGGTGGCGACGAGGTGTTCGATCGCAACGTGCGCCGTGTCTCACATTGTCGCGGGGCGAACGCATTTGGGATAAGTCTTTCAAAGGGTTAGGGTTGGCTATCGTTGTGCTCGGGGTTCAAGATCAAGGCAGAGTCATTCTGGTATAGGCAGGCATCTTCATATTGACATCTTCATGACATGAGATTCTTGTCCTACTTCGGAGACTTTCTTTGAAGGACTACAACCAAGCTCGTGTGACAGGTTGACTTAACCTGCCAGCACTGCCACAGCCAAGGCGGCGGCGTGAGACCCTGAATTCTCGCGCCAGCAACGGTGGGGATCTGGGCGGGACGGGACATGCCGGTAAACTTTTGTGCCT
>AFRD01000155.1:0-68454 GCA_000222875.2 Periglandula ipomoeae IasaF13
ATGGTTTCTATGCCTTTCTGCTCCAAAAGTACTACTTGTGAAACCTTAACATGCCAGCGTTTGCCATGCCCTGTTTGAGTACAAAGGCGAATAGTATTTAATCCAGTCATGACGATCGTTCTGGTACATGCATTTTAGCTAGCCATAATAAAGAGGTGTTCAGAGTCTTGTATTTCGAAGGTACCGGAACGCAAAAGCAATGCACCTCCCGGGGAATAACCCCGGTCCATATGAAAAGTAGACGTGATAGGTCAATACGGTTCTGGAAAACCATCAACATTGGAAGGCAAATGTGTAAGTCGGCTGCAAGGTTTTCCAGATGCTGAACTTCGAAAGTATCGTCAAAGATTCCAATTTCCAGACAAACCTATAAGAATGTCCCTGCTCTGACTTATTCCCTCCATCTAATCGTCATATTCATTACCACCGTCTTCGACTCAAGAACCGAACTTGACAAGAAGTCATTCTATTAACTTTATCAATACTGCCTTCCACTCAAGACAGGACTCGACAACAAAGTATTCCACTATCTGATTTGTCAAGCTTGTCTCTCACCCGGAAAGAGGACTTGACAGAAGTGCAGCTAACCGTCTACCTGCACCACGGCCTTTGACTTAAGACTGGAACCTGACAACAATATCACCCAAGCAACGCCAATATTTCTTCCGTCTATCTACTATCAACTTCAAGATGTCTATCATTCTCGACACAGAAGAGCAGTATCTTCTCTCCATCGGTCTGATCACCGAGGGAGCTCACGGCTGGCGCAAGGCCCATCGCCGTCTGCTCGTCGAGAAGCCAGATGATTTGTATTCCAATATGCCGTATGCTCGCTATGGAACCCTCCGACCTCCCTTCTCCCAGGCCGTCTTCGAGAGGATTCCCACCAAACTCGTCTCCCCTGCCACCATTGAATATGTAGGCTTCGACCGTGCGAGGGCGAGGATCCTCTGGGGAAAGTGGCTTCTCCGTCCCGGCGGCCAAGTTTGGTCCCCTTACCAAAGACTATACGGAATGGACTTTCTCTCGTTCCTTCATCAGTACATAGAGAGTTTTCAGTTCGAGCAATATTCGCACAATGCGGATATCGGCGCATGGTATAACCTCCTGGAATTTCACGGCGTGAATGCGGATGCATGCACCGAGGTATTATGGCGCAAGACGGATTGCGACAAATATCAGAGAGACCATGAATATGTTATGATGAGATTTCTCACGGATCCGTGGGTCTGTCCCTACACGGTGACGCAGTATGTGCAATCGAGCAGAGCATTGGCGACATGGAAGAAGCCTTCAGTGTCCACTATATTCAAGGGCTTTGTCGAGGGTCGCTTCTTATATCTGAAAGGGGCGATGCAGCTGTCCATGAAGCGCGTCGCAGAGGGTTTGGAGATGGGGCACCCAATTCCACAATATGTGCAGCCCCCCGTCGACTATAGATTCTATTCTGGTCGCGGTCTCGGCGGAGTGATGGACATGTCGCCGCCCGAGCCCCATTGGGAGGAGGACCAGAACGACAATGACTATGAGAAGCAGAACAATCGGGATCCACGGAAAAACGGGGAAGAAATGGTGGAAAAGCAGAAGTCCAAGGGCAAGGGGAAAGAAAAGGCACATTTCGCGGAGTACGAGAACAACAACGATCAATACGGAGAGCAGCGAGATCAGGGGACACAAAGCGAGTGGGAAGGAGAAGAGGTGCAAATACTGAGGAGCAAGAGAATGGGGAGGGTATATACCTTGTGGGGGCAGGAGGACAGCGACGAGGCAGGACCGTCAAATTACCGAGAGCATCAGATGTTGGAATCCTCTGATGATGATATTCCGACTCCAGACGAGCCAGAGCCCGGGAGCGGTGACTTCTACGATACCAATAAGTGGTATGGCTATGACGATTTCTATGTTTCCGGAAAAAAGTAACAAGTGTACAAGTTTCGATACGCCTCATATCTTTAATGTTTAATCTTAATTCAATGTTTGGCGTAATAATAGATATTTGATGTCAAGCATTTGGTGAAATGAGTAAAAACAGAGTGCAACACTGTGGTTGTGCAAAATAATTGGCATCGCAGTGCCGCTGGGAACGATCTATCAGTGATGAAGGAATCTATTTCTATGTATGATAGAAAAAACGCTGAAGCAATTCTTGTTGTATCTGCGCAGGCACTTTATGTGTGTACTCGGGCTTCGTCCCATTTAACGTGCCGCGTTGCACTCCCTGACTATTCTTCAGGTCCCGGTTCGCGTTCATCGTAAGCAGACCGGCCCCAATGAGTATCAGTGTCGCAATCAGTTCCATCAAGAATGACAAAATCACTCGGACCGCCAGTGATCCGGTCGTCGAGTTCAACGTGCTGTTTTGCGTGACCAGTGCAATAAGCGTATAGATGACTCGGACGCCGATGAAGACGAGCGCCAACAGCACAGCGCATGTAAGCTGTAATGCGAAAAATAAGTCAGCTTCGCTTTTATTCGAAATCTGAGACGACTTTGTTGAGTGAAAAATACCTTTGTTCCAGCACGTTTAGCAGGAGCATCATGTTGACCACGCCTCTGTCCGATCGTCAAGAGAGCCCAGCCCACGAGAACTGCCCATGCAGCAGTCAAGATGCCAATGCCAGCCTTGACAAGCGTAAGGGCGGACGGCTTGGGGTTTGTGCTCTGGAGACTAGAACTGCCCGCTGCAAGGAGAGCGAGGCCCCCCATCACAAACAACTTGTAGATGAGTGAGAAGATGATGCCATGTTGGGGATTTTTATCGGCTTTCAGGAACACGCGACTGCAAATAGAAGCACATTAGTAAAACCCCTCCCAGGACTCGTTTCGGCCATCAATCGTACTCAATGAAAGACTGTGGAAACTCTGTGGTTGACGCACCTTTCATGAAGTACACCAGATGTGGCTAATATTAAAGGCGATAGACCAATGTTGGCGATTACATTTGCGCCACTACCACCCTTGATGGCTAACGCGCTTCCAATGATGCGTAGAGAGAAGAATACAACGAGGTATACCCAGCCGAGGATGCCTGGACGGCCGTGCTTCACCAGCACGAAGATGGTTGGGACGATGAGGACGGCGTAGATGGCCAGTTGGGCATCCGTAAGGGCAGACATGATGCGATTGCTGTGTAAAGAGGGTGTAAGTGGTGATTTCCTTCTACTTGGGTTTCACAAGAAGAACAGGTTAATATTGTAAACTGAGATGATGATTTCGAAAAAGTCAATCTCAAAAGTAGCTACGGGTGACTATATATACCTTTTTCTTGCCATGATGGGGATACCAAGAAAGCGTCACTAGTCAGCCCTTAAGATCCCTTGATGCTATTTCCACGCTTCCAGGCGACTACTTTCTTACGGCTTCGAGGCTAACCCCACCGTTAACCACCATAACCCCTGTCATTCGGCTTCCTCTTGCCGCTCAGCCAGCAATTGTGTGGTGACGATCTGTCTGACATCCATCTAGCTCAGCCCTCTGGGGGAGAAAAGCGGGGACTAAACGATACCGAGCCCGATACCGACATGTAATCTGTTGCTTACAGCCAGGAACAAATGGCTTGGTTAGACCCTTTGTCCTGATAAAATTTCCGCATGTGTGACATCACGAGCTGATCAAGCCTGATTCGTGTTTTGTCAAAGCTTCAATGTCCAACGTCGACTGTATCTTTCTTTTTGTGGTATTTACATGTCCCACACCTGCCTACAGTCTTACTTTGTACATGAGCTTTTTCCAACCTCACTTCAGAAATCAAAAAAACGATTTGGAGAAGATTTCGTCATCTGCAAGATTGAAGCGGCCACCTCATTTGGGACCTCCAGTTTGGGCCAAGATATGTCGAAATCGCATGGACTTCTCGTCGCGGGGTGTCGCTCATCCACCAAGAGTCCGAGCAGTGAGCCGCAAGTCCAAAGAGATGGGCAAGAATCAGTAGAGCTCGCGACTGAAGTTCTTCCAACAGCTCTAAGAAGCGCATAGGCCAAAGTATCGGGTAAATGATGAGCTTTCTGCACAGCTGAGTCATTGGTTCTCCCGCCTCTTTCGCTCCAAGCAGCGCTCCTATATAGCAGACTGTCCTCGTGAAGACCTCTTGATCCTCCTCCGATATCGATTCTTCATCCATAGAATCCAGCAGATACGGAAAGCGACTTCGATTTCGTTCACAAAAGATAACAGAGGGCTCGACGAAGGAGGACGACGACTCGTTGACAACGTTGATTTTGGCTGTCGGATCGCCACGGACGAGGTTCATGGTGAACCGAAACACGTTCATAACGCCTTTAGACATTTGAAGCCACTGAAGTGGTGGCTGATATGGCTGAAGCTGTCGCTCTCGTAGACTTGCAAATGCATGGAACGAGAGTATAACAGATGTAAAGCTTGCAGGATCTGCTATTCTCCTATCCAAAGAGTCTAGGGCCTTGCGGTGTTCCTGTAGCGTAGCCTCAAGATATTGAGCACCGTGAGATAGAAGCTGTTCAGGCTGCAGTACCCCGGTTGTTTTGTCTTCATAAGCCATATGCAAAATGGATAGACCCATGATTGCATTTAGAAGAGGTTCGTAATCCATCGCCATGACTGGCACATCTACGGTCCAAATTTTTCTGACTTCATCGAGGTAGACTCCCGGAAATGTAGGAGTTACTGCGACAGTGAAGTAATGAAGCAGTCGCATCTCCCTGTACCGACGCTCGCGGCTCTCGCCAGCAAGGAGGCGAGCGGGCTGGAGTCTATCAGGGTCGGAACTTTGCGTAATTGAACCCGATTTCTGAATTCCATTGTCTGGAGAGCTATGATACGTAGCTGACTTGCTAGTGTGGGACGGTCGATCATACACACAGTCTACGTTGTGTCGGTCACATTTCTTCTATCTGCTGGCGTTAGTGGTGTGCGCAATACAAAAACTCCTTGGCATCACATACGCATTTAGGACGAGACTCATCGCACTAGCTTGTTGTTAGAATGCTTCATTGGGCGACACAATTATGTATTTTCGTACCTTTACACGCCGCGCTCGGCACCGCGCACAACCAGTTCTAGACTTGGTATGATACAGCCGTGGCATATTCGGTGGACTCAGAATACTCTGAGGGCCAACATTCGAAGTGAATTAGATATCGAAGTGCAGGAGTCGAGAGATCGTGGCAATGGCATTGAGTCAGCCTGTTTCGGCGATGAGCACTGTAGAAGGTGGCCCAGAGAGCCAAGCAGTCGATATTGAAAAGTGGTCGTCGGATGTAAGCAGCGTCTTGCATTAGGTGGAATTGCTGGACGTCACAAGGAGTCTAATGTCATTTACGCTAGGAACAGAACCACCATGGGCCGCCTAGGGTCAGCCGTCCAACCTGGGCCGGCGTGCGCATTGTCATGGTCTTCCATTCAAGAATCAAGAGCTATTGTCGCTTATTGAAAAATGGAAGGGCAAAAGTAGCAAGCAGAGAACAGAGCCAGCAATCGCGATGAAGCAACAACATAAATCCAGCCGTTGTGCCTCGACTCTTCACACCACAGTCCGCAGTCCGCAGTCCGCACCTGCCGTATCTCACTGGTCGATCCCTCCCTTGGGCTGATGTACCCCCTGTTTCACCCTCTTACAGCGCCTCAATCGGTGACATTGGATGTGGAATCATCGACCCGTCGTCTTCATCAATCGACAACTTCTCGCTTCATTTACAACCCGCAGAGAGAAATTTACCGACTTACACAATATATACTCTTCGTCCTGTGCTTCTTGAGTCTATCATCATGTCTCGATTTTCGCGCTACGACTCCGACGATGACCGACTTCCAGAAGGCATGCGCCGCGTCGGTTACGACGCCGACACGCAAGTCTACACCTTCCAGGATAGCGATGGCAGTTATTGGGAGAGCGCTCCTGGCTGCGAATATGGGCAGCTGACTCGAGTTGGTGACCCTGTGCTTGGGGAACCTGCTGACACGGAACCATTCCTTGTCCATGATGGCCCGGCACAACGTAAATCATGGAGAGCTGAACTCATGCCGCTTCTCAACTTTGGCATCATCATCGGCGTGTCACTGCTTGGTCTATTCTGGTACCTTCACTACGCTGCAGGCGACGAAGGAGATCTGCGACCCGCCTGCTTCCCAGATCAGTCGCCATATGTAATACGAAAAGGAGACACTTGCTGGGCCATTGGGGAGAAGCGCGGGATAAGCGTTGATGACATACTGAAGGCAAACAATGGCCTTGATTGCGATAATTTAGGCGTCGGCTCTATCATCTGTCTTCCTGGATAAGCTTCCGGGTTCGTTGGCACTGAGCTTCGAACTCACGATTTTAGAAGCTTGTTCTATCGAATTTGGGAGATTGCTACGACTGCACCGGGGATATTAGTGCTGGATCTTCGAGAAACCGGGTCCTCATACAATGAAGCCGCGGTGCTACACACTTGAAGATTTTAAACGCCAACGGGCAATCTGCTGTGACGTAATGAAAGAAGCCAGGAATATCAAAGGCATGAGAGTCGAGGTTTCAAATGTGGTAAGATGCTTGGTTATTCAGTCTCTAAGCTACGCAATTGTCGAGTTCATAATTCGTGTCTGAGTGACTTCTGACCCCGAATTTCGGGGGTCATGGCGTTCTTTCGACGGCCCCAATGGACGATACGCGGCAGAGCAGAGCGACATCACATATTGGGAGTTATACTTGACAAGTGCAAGATCCGAGAGGCATTGCTGTTGGGATGTTGCTAGAGTTTATCGTGGCGAAAGGCAATCGTACAATTGCTCAACATGGGTTAGGATGTGGATATGCGTAGCGTTGTGCAACATCAATTAAAGACAGAAGCGAAATTACGTCGTTCGCACCACAATCCATCGCGCGTGGTATCAAAATAAGGCGCGTTTGATGGGGCCCTACATAAGGTGGCTGGGCGACCCCTGGGGGGCAGTCCAGGCACCTGGCAGGGGCTGCGAAAATTCAGTATTTTATTGAGCGGCTCGCGAAGAATGTTTTCCATCTGGTCCAATGTTCCGACTTTCTTTCGGGATCGCCCCCGACGTCACTCAGAGATGCGTGATAAAAGCGGCCATTTGAGCCCTTCAGGCACCGACTAATACCCTTCCACCTTCTAAGCTGCCACGATGAGGCTACAGATTTTTATCCCACCGCCAGAAGTCTGGCTTCATGGCTGTGGCAAAGGACGCTTGCCACTTGGTCCCTATCCTCGGCTGACCAGATTCGTCTAGAAGGGGAGAAACTGGGATCTCGGGCACAACTCACACCAATTGCTCTCCTGCGGCATGGTCGGTGCCAATGGACGCGTCTCTGACCTGGTTGCATAAAATACCAACACCAAGGCCGCCGCCAGCATATGCTTGTTGTGGTGCAGATCAAGCCCGAACCTGACCCTGAAAATGGCCAGCCCAGCCCAAGATGGGGACGCCAGGACGCCAGCCTACGGAAAGACGCACCTGAAGGGACGGAGACGTAGGCGACCAGCCAGATGTGGACGACGAAGCTCTTTGAGGCCAATTGGTGCAGCCAGCAAACTGTAACTTGCCCCTCATTGAGCGGGGCTCCAGTCCACAGTCCCTGGCTGGCGCGACACCAGACCACCTCTCGATAACAATTTTTTTTTTCTGCCGCGATATAATTTCAGAGGGGTCGCACTTTTTCCTCACCGTCTCCCCCCACCATCTCCCATCACCACTTCTTCTTTTTCCTGATATTTGTCGTTTGAGCGTTGCATAGCGAAGCGGCGAAGATGGACAAAGATAAGCTTGCCCAGTTGCTGCAGGCCAGCCAAGTTCGTAAGTCGTCCATTGCTGCTTCCCCGCGAAGATTCGTCCAGTGTCTCGTTTGCCCCTCCACGTTGATGAGGGCAGTTGGGATCTGCCCACGACACGGGATAATTTTGGAGACGAATTTTGTGAATGTCATGGAATGAAGAGGCCTAATTCGCTAACTCGATTCACCTTGAATAGCCAACACGGAACAGGTCAAGGCCGTCACTGCCGATCTCCAGAAAAACTACTACTCCAAGCCTGAGTCTCTCATTCTGCTCATCGAGATCGCCCTCACCCACAACGACGGCGCTATCCGACAGCTTGCCGCCGTTCAGGCCCTTCGACTTGCTCCCAAGCACTGGGATAACACTGCTCAGGACAAGAAACCCTTGGCTCGCCCCCACCTGCTGGAAGGAACCTTGAAAGAGAGCTCCTCCACTGCTCGTCATGCCCTCGCTCGCCTCGTCGCTGGCCTTGTTGGCCTGGACATGGAGAACGGCGATGGCGAAGAGTTCATGAAGCAAGTCCTGCCCCTCAACAACAGCAACAACGTCTTGCACCGAGAGGTCGGTTCATACATTCTGTTCTCCATGTTGGAGGAGAACCCTCAACATTTCGAGGAGCACACCCACCAGCTCCTGCAACTGTTCCAGTCCCGCATTGAGGACCCGGAGAGCAAGGAGGTCCGCATCAATATCGTCCAAGCCGTTGGTGCCATTCTCATGAACATCGAACCCGAAGAGGACCCTCAAGCCCTCAAGGCTGTTCAGAGCTTTATTCCCAACTTGGTGAACATTCTCAAGGCTACTGTCGAGGCTGAGTACGAGGAGAGCTACCAGACCATCTTCGACGTCTTCCACTCGTACCTCGCCTGTGATCCCAGCTTCCTGGCTGCTCATCTCCAAGATCTTCTCCGCTTCATGATCGAGCTCGGAGCAAACAAGAATGCTGAGGACGATGCCCGTACCCAGGCTCTCAGCTTGCTCATCCAGTGCGTGCAGTGCCGCCGCATGAAGATCCAGGGCATGAAGGAAGTCGCTGCTGAGCTCATGGTGACGGCCATGCACATCATCACTGAGCTGGATGCCGATGCCGATGACGAGGAATTGACCACGTCGCGAACTGCCATCAGCCTTGTTAACACTCTCGCCAGCGAGCTTCCCCCTCGCCTGGTCGCCGTGCCTATGCTTGAGCAGTTCTCCAACTTTGCGACCAACTCCGAGCCTGGCTACAGAATGTCGGCAATGCTCGCACTCGGCAACGTCGCTGAGGGAGCCCCAGAGTTCATCTCCACCCAGCTCCAACCCCTGTTGCCCACTGTCATCAACCTGCTCTGTGACTCGGATATCCAGGTCCGCCATGCTGCGCTGGTAGGCCTCATTCACTTGGCTGAAGAGATGGCAGATGAGATGGCTTCTCACCATGAGCAAATCATCGCTGCCGTGCTCAAGAACCTCGAGTCCGCTTCTCAGGGTGCCACTGACAAGAAGAACGTCAGAATCGTCCGCTGCGCTTGTGGTGCTCTAGACACCTTCGGCGATGGTATCGATACTAAGATCATGGCCCAGTACGGCCCCAACTTGATTGGGCCCATGGTCAAACTCCTCGACCATGAGGACTACGGAGTCAAGGCTGCCGCCGCTTCTGCCATTTGCGCAATCGCTTCTTCCATGGACAAAGAGTTCCAGCCCTTCTTCGAGGGTGCGATGAAAGCTCTTGGCCGTTTCGTTATGCTGAAGGAGAACGACGAAGCCATGGACCTCCGTAGTGCCACCTGCGACAGCTTGGGCCGCATTGCTCTTTCTGTCGGCCCTGAAGCCTTCCAGCCCTACGTCATGGATCTCATGAAGGCGAGCGAGGAGGCTCTGCATCTCGATAACCCTCGCCTCAAGGAGACCAGCTTCATCTTGTGGTCCAACTTGTCCAAGGTTTATGGTACTGACTTTAATCACTTCCTCGAGGGCGTCTTCAAGGGAATCTTCGCCTCGCTAGAGCTCGAAGAGGAGATTGACCTCCCTGGTGTTGACCCCAGCCAGCTGGGCGAGGGCGCCATCATTGGTGGAAAGCGCGTGAAGCTCAAAGCTCCCAACTCTGAAGAT
Organism: Periglandula ipomoeae IasaF13; assembly: GCA_000222875.2. Classification (NCBI taxonomy): domain Eukaryota; kingdom Fungi; phylum Ascomycota; class Sordariomycetes; order Hypocreales; family Clavicipitaceae; genus Periglandula; species Periglandula ipomoeae. The sequence goes on from AFRD01000155.1 coordinate 9,846, forward strand.
GATGCCATCATTGCTGCTGGAGGTGATGACGACTGGGAGGATATGGATGATCTCGCAGGCCTCGGTGATTTCGGTGCTGTCACCGCCGTCGCCTTGGAACAGGAGATTGCCATTGATACCATTGGTGATGTCATCTCCAACTCATGCAACAGCAGTCACCTGGAGACCTACGTCGAGAAGGCTATCGAGCAAATTATTCCCTTCGCAGACCACACGTACGAGGGCTGCCGCAAGAACGCCATCTCAACGCTCTGGAGAATCTACAGCCGTGTTTTCCAGGTTTGGGAAGAGAGCTCTGGAAACAAGTGGCAACCGGGCATGCCCCCCAACCCCAGTCCTCCCGAGTCTATTGTCAAGATTGCCCAGGCTCTGCACAAGACCACCATGGATATCTGGACTAGCGACAGCGAACGGTATGTTTTCTTCATTTTCTGCCCTGTTTTATTACTGTTGATATCTGTCATTTTGCCTTTTGCGAATGATATCTTGTTCCAAATGATGAATACTTCGCGTTATACCCAGCTCACTCAGACGCAACATTGCGGGTGCTGAGAAAGCGTTTGATCTACTCCTGATCTGGAACACAAATCTCTTTCCATATACAGTTCAGTTTTAGCCTTTCGATGTGATTTTAACTAATCCTGAACTATTAGATCCGTTATAACTGAGATCAACCGCAATGTTGCTGCCATTTTCAAGGTCTGCGGCCCTTCTGTCTTGCTCGCCAAGAATGACATGTTGCAGGAGCTCGTGTCCGTCATTAGATCCCTTGTCACTCGCTCACACCCTTGCCAACAAGACCTTGGTGCTGAGGACGAGGAGCAAGATATCGATGCTGGCTCGTCCGAATACGACTGGCTGGTTGTTGACACGGCTCTGGACGTTGTCGCTGGCCTTGCTGCCGCTTTGGGCACTCAGTTCGGCGAGCTGTGGAAGATCTTCGAGAAGCCTGTCCTCAAGCTTGTGGCCTCAACCGAGGACGTCCACCGATCCACCGCCGTCGGCACCATTGCTGAGGTCGCCAAGTACACTGGTGAGGCTATCACGCCTTTCACTGATTCTCTGGCTCAGAACTTGATCCGCCGTCTGTCAGACCAGGACCAGCTGACCAAGTCCAACGCTGCTTACGCCCTTGGTCTGCTTATCCTGAACTTTGGCGAGACCGGCAAGACCATTCCTCTGTTCCCGCAGCTGTTCGAGAAGCTCGAGCCCATGCTTTCTGTCCACGAGATGCGCATTACCGACAACGTCGCCGGGTGTCTCTGCCGCATGATGATCAAGCACCCTGACAACGGCTTCGTTGCTCAAGCACTGCCTTCGATTGTGCGCATTCTTCCTCTGACCGAGGACTATGAGGAGAACGAGCCCATCTTCCAGTGCATCTACAAGTTGTACGACCAATCGAACGCCACTGTCCAGCAGCTGACACCTCAATTGCTGCCTATTTTCGAAAAGGTCCTGGGAGAGCCGGAGGAGCAGCTGGAGCAAGATACCCGCCAGATGGTGCAGCGCATGGTTCAGACCCTGCGAGGCTAAAAGAGCATCTGACAACTGTTGTCGAGTTAAAATAAAAGGAGGACTGGATAAGTGCTTGATGAAGACAAAGAATTTAGAGTTTGCGCAAGGAAACTGTAAGAGACTGTTTCCAATGTAGCAAAGCCGCAACCCTGGCCACGAAGATATGATTATACTTGATGAGATTTGCGGATCAATGACCAAAGTTCGTACAACTAGTGGGCGGTAGCGATACTTGATTAAAGGGGTTTGGCTTATTGCCGTTTAATAGACTGCGTTTTCAAAACTTTTATACCTGCCAAACATGTAAAATGGTCCCTCGTAGTGATTCGATAATGATTTCGTCGTCTGTATTAATCTAAAGCCCAACTGTAACCTGCACAACTCTCAACCTGAGAGACCAGTGATCACCACTAGCTAATTCATTTATGCTACTTGCTTGATTCAATGCATGAATAATGTGAAATCTAAACGCCACTCTATACATACAATGGAAACAACTCATACATGAACCACTGAAAACAGTTACCATATCCTCTTCGCAACCATCTCGTACCTCGCAACACCCATATAATCACCCATATCCTTCTTCCCCTTGTCATCTTTCTTCCCACCAGGTCCTTTCCCGCCCTTCAGACTTTCCGATTTATCAGCGTGTATCCACCTCGCTTTGTCCTCCGAGACCTCGACCTCTCCTCTGCCACCGACTCTCTTCCCCGTGGCATCGTATGACTCTCGCTCGAGTTTTCCCAGCGCAATCATGTTCTCCTTCTGCTTCATCTTGGCGTACCTGTTGCGGGAGTACTGGAGGAGGAGCATGCCCAGGAGGAGCTTGAGGATGAGCAGGACGAGGAAGACGATGAAGAAGACGACGACCATGGTGAGGGCGGCGATGAAGTCATCTGATGTCCAGGCGTACCAGGGGCGGGAGTTCAGGGGGGACCCGTAGGGATATCCGTAGGTTGCGCGTCCGAGGGAGTCGCGGATGAGAGCGTCAAACCGACTTAGGGCGGCCATCATGGCGGGGGATGAAGGGACGGCGGATTCTTCGGTGAGGGATGTTTGTGTAGATGGAGGGAGGGGCATCGGGACATGAGTCGAGAGGAACATGTGATATGTTTGGATGGAGGCGCGGATGAAGAGGCATGAGAGAGGTATGACAGCGAGTCCGAGACGGCGTGTGAGAGATGGTGTGACGAAGGCCTTTGAAGCAAATTAGTAACAAAGTCAGGAATAGTCAATGAGGACAAGGAGGGTGAGAGCAGTGAGAGGCGTACATTGGTGTAGTAGTCTTTGCACAGAATATCCAGTGTCCTTCCATAGAATGTAGGTTTAATGCTGTTGAACTTGGTCACGTAGGCATGCTTGATGGTGTCAACCAGCATTTCGCTACCAACCACGATTAAAAAAGGTGACAGCGCCTCTCCCGATTTTAGCCATGATGGCAGGACTGTAAAACTGTGTGGCAGAATGGACGGCGGATGTAATGGCACTGCCACGTTGCCATCATCGTGTGACGAATCGAAGCCCGCTCCAGGGACCGAGAAAGCTCCTACTTCGACAATGTTGCGCATGCCAATAATGAGAAGCATGATCCATAAATGGAATCGCTCCACAATATCTGCACATGTCAGTTGGAAGAGGTTGTCCTTTTCGAACCGTTTGAAGACAGTGCTCTTGATTTCAACGAATTGGTTGGATAGGAGGAGCGTCAGAAGTGCGTTGGAGTACGAGTTGACAGCTACATTGAGCGTAATGACCTGATAGTACAGCGCTATAGAATGCAGGCAATTGTATATCAGAGCTAGGATAAACATGTCTAGGGGAAGCAAGACCTTCGATCGACCAGACGGATTTCGTGACAAAGTCTCGTTGCTGAAGAGGCATTCCAGAATGTCTTGGCCGATTGCTGACAGAAGTCGGTCGCCGACTTCGAGGATGTTGTATATGACATAGAGTTTGATGGCGGACTGCGCGCGGATGAAATGGTACATTCGACTCGCATCGAGAGTCATGAGGGCAAAAGAACTGCAGATGATGACGGCTCCCTGGAGAAGATCGGCCTTGTGGAAAGCAGACAGTGCCGAGGGGGTAGACTTTGTTCTTCTGTGACGAAACGTACCAGTCTTGGGCCCGGGGTGCCGACTCGTGTTGGGAAGAGGTGATATCGGATGATCGTTGCCCTCTGCGTGAGGTTCTAATCGTGCATGGTGAAGACGATCCCGTAGCACCGAGGCAGAGATGCCACCACTATCGCTGGCAGCTTCACGCACACAGCTCCGGCTTCGGGAACGGCTCTGATCAGAAACATCACTAGGCCTCCTTGACTGGTTTGTCCGCCCTCGCCTCCACAGCCTGACTAGTCCATCTCGCACATACCCAAAGAGCCACCGAACCTCTTTGGTTACCAAGCATCCCCACCACTTCAACAGCACGCCGAACGCCATGATGAAGCGGATGGGGAGAATTGTAAAAGTATACAGCCATGCATCCAGGCATGCCAAGGCTCCAAAATAAAGAGTTCTTTCTAGATATGACGGCAGTAGTAGCACATTCTTCAGCCGTTCCAGTTTGACGGCATAAGACTCATATGGGATATCGTTTAGGTGGGACTGGTGTATGTACAGCGGGCTTGGCCGTTGAGCTGCTAGTTCCAGTTGCAGGTGTGTGGGTAGAGACATGGGTGGTAGAGGAATGATGGCCGGGATCGGTGAAGGCGGGCTGGGACCGATGTAGCCTTGACTTGGCTGGGTCGCAGAGCTTTTCTGTTGCTGTTGGTGCTGTGATTGCTGGTGAGAGCCGATCGCCGCTGGGCCAGTCTTGACCGCGGGTGAAGCTGGCTGTGCCTTCAATGAGCCATTGAGGGGATCTCCATTCAGATTCAGAGGCGACGGTCTTGACAGCGGATTATACGAGTATCTTCTGGGCGATGTTGGCTGTGATGCAGTCTCCACATGATGCTTCTGTACCCGAGTAGTCGGCGGTGTTGATACAGTTCGTGGTGAGCACGGCCGCTGTGGTTCATCTCGAGCTTGCCAGGCTGAGCTGGCCACCCATCCGCTGGGCGGCTCAACAGCCAGACCATTTGTCTGGATCTTCTCCAATTGCTGTTGCGGGTTCGACGGTCGGGCTTGGAGCCATTGCCGCAATTGATCGCGCTGCCCTGCCGTCTGGGCTGCCGATTCTTGATCGATCGAGCGACGTTCCGGAGCGGGTGCTATTGGCAGCGAATCTGGCGAGCTTGTGAGCTCCTGCATTTCTGCAGCAGTAAGTTTATGTGGATTCTCATTCGTCTTGTTCGTAGATCCGCTTGTTCCCCGCCGCCGATTCTTGATTGTTGACGAGGACGCACGAGAAGGACGACTGGGAACTGTTCCATTGCGCGGTTCTGAATAGCTGTCCTCCCCAACAGCTACCTCTGGTAGAGCAGGGAACTTGGATCGGCCCCTGCGAGACTCATCCTCCGAAGCTGACGGCTCATCTTGCGCCGTGACAGGTGGTGAGGGATAGGCGTGGCTCGGATCGGCGGACGAGGATGCAGATGGAGGAGCTGGTGTTGAGAGCGGCGACGAGAGATGAGTGTTGATGAGATCCAGGGTTGCTGCCATCGCCGCGGATGGGGTTTATGTCATGGCTTGCGGGCACATGAGACCTAGCAGCACTCTATCGGATCTGAAGCTCGAGGTGTCGGGCCTAGCGTGTCGTCAATGATGGCAAAGCGTGCGGCGCGAGAAGGATGTTGATGAGAGCGACATGGGAATCTTTTCTGGCCAGCTTGGCACTTGACGTCAAACAGCTTGACTGGGGTCGCATGGGTTCGGTCTGGTGCAGGTGCCAGTGCCAGTGGTGGGGTCCGCTTTAGCACCGTGCCGTTGCTCTGAAACACGCAGCCGCAGCGGGAGGCGTTGGGGAAGCAGGAGCTAGCAGCGGCTGGAGGGAGATCAACGGCTCAGCTTTCAATTAACCAGACTTGTCTTGAGCTGATCAGAGGAAGATACCATCACTTGCTTATCACGATAGCCTCAATCAGTCAAACGCGGAGAGAAAGTTTCTGATTGAATCTTTATGTTCATTAATGAGTATTCTGCCGCTACATTAATCCACTATTGTCTTTCCCTTTCCTCTCCAGGTCCCAGCGAAACCACCGAGTCGCATCCCCCTAATCATCGAACCTTCCGTCTCTCAAATTCGAGCTCGTTGTCACTCCAGATAGTTCTCAAACCACGCAACAGCCTGCAGGAACGCCTGCTCCTTGGCAAACTTCTGTGTCTTGATCTTCAAGTCGCCCCGCACGGCAAACCCATGCGACACGCCAGAGAACAAGTTGATCTGATACGGCTGCTTTGTGGCCTTGAGAATCTCTTCGAACTTGTGGCGCTTCTCGACAGTGAAGATGTCGTCCGTCTCGGCGGCGGCGATTGAGAGCGGTCAACCGATGGCAGCGAGCTCGTCCTCGACGAAGGATGGGTGAGCTACGTAGCCGACGTCGATGCCGCTCTTGTAGTGGCGGATAACGTACTATTCGAGGCGCATTAGTTCGAACGATTCTTTACTCAGGCGATCTCTCTGAGGAAACATATGCTCACCTTTCCGCCGAAGCAGTACCCGACTGCTCCCAGCTTCGTCACGCCCAGGCTCTTGATGTACTTGATGCCAGTCTCGATGATGGGATCCACGTAGGGCGGGGTGTGGGGGTTGTTGCCGTCAGAGCCCTGCGTCAACCACTTCATGATGTCGAATCCTTCAGGTCTGTTGAGCTTGACTGGGTCGCCATTGAACAAGTCCAGGACGACAGCGGTGTAGCCCTTCTCGGCGAACAGGTCGGCCATGAGCTGGCTGTTCTGCCAGATGCCGATGACATCGGGGATGAGAGAATTCCATGACCCGTCTTGGCTTTGCCTTCGGGCGGCGTGGCAACGTACGCCTCGATCTTGCCATCAATCTTGGTGGTTTTGCCCGTTGGTGTTCCACTGCAAAAATGATTGGTCAGTATTTTTTTTTTTTCTCTTCCTCAATTTTGACCAATTTGTGATCCATCACGGTAACGCCGGCAACCGTCATGCATGTAAAACGTACTCAAAGAGAGTGCCGAGCGTGCAGCATCGTCCAGGTGCGTTCGAAGCCATGATTACTTAATTGACTTTGCGGAATGGTATATTGAGGTGTAAGTAAACTGGTTATCCAGTCTTCAGAAGAAGCGAAGAGATGCAAGTTTTTTGTGAATGCCAGACACTGAGCTAAGTGGACAAGCTCTCCCTCTTATAGAGCTAGGCAAACTGTGACGCAATTCGACAACCCCACCATTCGGGTTACACGTCGAGCATGAGTTTAGCTATCTGAATAAAGGCTTGCCTGTGTAAATCCAGATGGCTTAAGTCCATTAATGGTTCCCGTATACCCTGCTTAATCCTCAAATTAGTCAGCTGTTCTCGTTCTTCTTTTTTTTCCCGTATTCTCTCTAGCAGAGAAGTCAGAGGTTGTCAATAATCGAGCCCGCTCAAACCAGATAGCAAACTGATTTTCATGCTACAGCAACTCTTTCTGAAGACATTCTGCTGATACAATTTCTATCCTACAATGATCCCGCGATAGACAGCTTCAGAACGGAAAACCTCAATCTCAATGTCACCAATTACCAGTTACCATTTCGGAAGCGGGAAACCCACCATCGGCTAAAACGGCATCCGCCCCAAACTGACTCAGCTACTGCGCTGTGAGACTCTTTTTCCCGACATATCGGTTAGTACCCAGCGGGCCTTGTAAATAGCCGACAACGAATTCCAAATATCTGATCCCAATTCCAAAATTCCAAATTGTCCAACAGTGACTGTCTTCTATTGCAATGGTCTTGTAAGGCTTTTTCTTGCCGCGTCAACTTTCCATTTTGAGACGTAATTTAGGTAAGCCGCTCTTGTTTGTCAGCATTGGATGCGTGCCGATCGTGGGATTGCGTTCAGGTGTCGGATGGATCCGGTGGGATGGGGACTTCCACCAATGCCATATTTGGTGATTGATAATGAAACCCTGCGGCTCTGTTCATGGTCATTTAAAGCTCAGTCATCAACTTCTGACTATAGCTTATAATTGTCCCTATTCGGGACATCCTTGTGGCCGATCTGCACGTTTATAGAATGAAGAGGTTACAAGTCCAGTCTCGTAAACTAGACTAGAAGCAAATCAGTCGCTGTTCTATTCATTGCATCCTGGGTATCATATCAGTACAGAAATAGATCAAAATAGGAAAGACTCTAGACTATTTCGTCCACAGTCCCTTGGGCTTTCTCTTCTTGAACACCACAGGCGCAACCCCAGTTGAACCTTCACCGTCCTTGTCTTCAACCTTGACCTTTGTCTCCGTCTCTTCCGATTTAACGTCATCATCCTGTATTGGCGCCTCCTCCTTTACCTCCGCCTCATTCTTGACAGGAACGTCTTCCGCCTCCTCCTCCTCCTCCTCCTCTTTCACTACAGGCTTATCACCGCTTTGTTCCCCCTTCAACTTCACGCTCCCACTCAACAAAGCATCCAGCTCTGCATCCTCTCCCTCCAGCAAAGCCTTCGTGTCCCGCCCCCACCGTCTCGGCTTCTTGAACAATCCCCTCACTGCATCTTGTTCCTCTTTCTCTTCCTCCGTCTCCTCTCTCTTCCGCACACCGGTAGCCACTCTCTCCTTCGTGTCGCCATCACCCTCTGCCACCACGCGCGAACTTGTCACAGTCCATTCTCCCGGCATAGCCATTTCCGGTAAGAACGCGCTTGGTATTGACATGCCCATTTGCGCCAGCTGTTCGCGCTGCTGTTTCAGCGCAGAGTCCGTACTCTGCGAGGACTTCTTTGTGAATCCAGGCTTGTCGGACGAAGACCCGGCTACCACGCCGTTCAATCGATCGATTTCTTGTCGCGCACGCTCTTTTTCTCGTTCTTCCCTCTCATGGTTGCGGTGGAGGTCTCGTAGGAATCGCTTGATGGCATTTTGGTGCTTGGCCGTAGCTTCGTGATTTTGCCGCTCGAGCTTGGTGTCCCGTACGTAGACTGCGCAATGCTTGCACCAATAGTTTGGTGAGTTTTTCCAGTATTCTGTCATAATGAGAGATTGCGTAAAACACCAATTTGGCTAAGTGTAAGTTCGTGTGGAGGATTTGAGCTTTCGCGGCTTAAATTTCAGGAACGAAGAGCTGCCTGGACATCGAAAATGTTGTATTACATAAGCACGATTTGACTGAACGTCGGTGGAGCCATCTTTTGGCACCTCGATGTAATGCAGCGCAACACTTTACAGGCAAAACGCGAATTAGGGAATAGTAAAAAAATATGTAGCCCAATGGACAATCATTCGTATTTGTACTGCATACTATCTAGTATGTGAAATCCTCCTATGTATTACCAATGAGACATCATATGTCCATTTCCCATTTCATTAAGATCCGAACATCTCATAAATGCATCCAGCAAAAAAAAAAGAGGAGTCAAAACATTATTCAAAGCTCCCATGTGTGACCGAAGACATGATTAAGGTCATCTTTCTCATCACATGAACTCCACTGAAACGAATTCGACGCCGACTGATCACCCACTACTGTCACACAGGACAATGTCGAGGTAAAATCAACTGCCCTTCACCAAGCCATCTCCATTTTACAGAACAACACCGAAGACGGCAACGGCGGCGGCAGCGACACCAGGGAAGACCTTCTCGGCGGCGGCGGTGGGAATGGTGGAAGGAGTGCCAGTAGGGGCCTGAGGCTGGCCATCAGAGATCTGGGAAACTACAGGAGCAGTCTTGGTGGGAGCTTGAGGCTGGCCGTCGGAAATCTGGCTGAAAGGAGGGGGAGGAGCGGCGGTCTTGGGAGGAGCTTGAATCTGGCCATCAGAGATTTGGCTGACAGGAGGAGGAGCGTGGGTAGGGCCCTGAGGCTGGCCGTCCGAGATCTGGCTGACAGGAAGGACAGAGGCGCAAGGAGTGGTGCGGACTTGGACCTGACCATCGCCAATCTGGCACATGGGAACAGGGACAACAGTCGTGCGGACCTGAGGCTGGCCGTCAGCGATAACGGTGACGATGGTGGTCTGGACCATGCTGGTGCCGACGGGCTTGTTGCCGCCGTTGTTGCCGCCATCGCAAGAGGTGGCCACAATCTCAATGGGCTCACACTGAGGAGCCCAGTGACGGTCATACAGGTTGTAGAAGTTGTAGAAGTTGCCAGAAAGGCATCGATAGAAGACGGTGGAGCCACCAAGGACAAGAGAGCCGTTGTTGCAGGTAGAGAAACCAGCAGTGTAGATGGCGCCAGCCTGAGGAGGGCCGTCGAACTGGAACTGGTAGTTGGAGGCAATGTAGCCAGTTCGGTCCTTGGAATCCTTCAAGACACCGTCCTTCAAAGTCATGATCAAGGTACCCTCACCACCACAGGCACGCTTCTGCGACTCTGTGTTAGCTGAATCCGTTCGTCTATTCATATTCGGGTTGTTGGAACAGGAGGTTTCTTACCTGCAGATCTCGTTTGCCATTGCCCAGGGAGTAGATGGAGACCTGGAACTTGCCATCGCGAGAAGTGCTGCAGCCACCAGGAGCCGGGCTGTCAGGCTTGACGATGCCAGTGACGGCAGCACCGTTGTCAGCAACGGCGGAAGCGGCCAGGCCGAGGAAAGCAGCTGAAGACCACTTCATCTTGCTGTTGTGTGCGTGTCAGTTGGTGAACCCATGAATCGGTGATTTGAGGTGGTCTGGGATTTCGAGTATATGCTCCAAGTAAACGACCGCCATGTCCCAAAAGGGTGAGTCGAAAGTGAGAATGTGTGAAACTTACCTTGGTATTAGGTGATTAAAATGCGAGTCGAGGAATAACACACGCAACCAAGTCGATATTAAACCTAACGATAGGCTAATTGACTACCCAGCGATAGACGGGACAGGTCAATTGATGCTTTCGAGTGCAACACGGACAAGCACGTGTCTGAGCGAAGGTGGTATTACTGAAGATCAGTGGACTAGAAAGAGGAAGGGAAGAAGGGATCAGGGAGAATCGAGAGGGTGGGCACCGATAATATAGTAAAGTTCTCATGCTGTTTCGACAGGATCGAGCCCAGCATTTCGCCAGGACAACCTTTCGGCCTGGTCAGATCAGACCCAACCACTCGTGCTGGATTCGATGTACCGCACAAGCCTGGATCCATCCCCAGCAGGACGGAGTATGCGCTTGAACTAGCGCTGGGTGTACATGCAAGGCCCCCATGGTGGATGTGAGTCGGGTCACAAAGTGGGCAAGGTGTTGGAAATCCACATCTCAAAAGATTGGGGGCATTTTCCAACTCTGATGTCAACGGACCGAGGAGCGATAATATGCCATGGGTGTTGACGAGGTACCTACATGCCTGACACGAACAGGCTCTTCTTTGCCTAGCGTGTGCTCTTCCAAGACATGCCATCTGAAGACAGATGCACTCTGGGCCTGAAAGGACTAAAATCGCAAATGTACAGTGCTTCAAGACAGGCGCTTGGCATTGTCAGATGCCCATACCGGTCAAAATCCCACTCTAAATATACGTCACAGACGTATTCGAACTGATACGAAACGAAGTATTCGTCTGGCAAGCGTGAGACTAGGGGTTTGGCCGCCTTCGCCAGTTCACATGCCCTAGCGAGTCTCTCGAGTTGAAATCGATGGCTGACATCTGACGTTGGCCACAAGAGTATTATGGTTGCCCAACCACCGACGGTCACTTCCGAACACTCCAGATATACACCTTGCCCAATGAAGCATCAAGCATGGCCGTTTTGAGACTGAATCGAACAGAGCGATCCCCGGATTATTGTGACTCTCTGCCGTGAAGCAACCACTTGTTCGTTGCTGTAGCGAAGCTGCTTGCTGCATTGCAACTATTGCCTGTGGTTCGAATAGTCCCAAAATTCGCCTGCCCAAACTCTCGCCTGTCGCTTGCAGGATGGCCAGGGTGTGAGCCGATCAAACGGGGCTATTTGGGTCGGACATTCTGGAGGATTGGTGTAAAGTCTTGTCCGTGGCGGATTTGCTGGACATGTCTCAGCGACCATGCGAGCTGTGTTGAGCGGATGTCTGGAACTCGGTGCCAGCCTCGCCTACGAGCACCACCACCAAGCTATGGAATTTGCTACCCGCTCGCGATTTCGCACCAATTTCGTGATCCGACCTCTACAGAGCTTGTCGGTCATGTAGAGCCCAACATGACGTGCGTGGAAATAAATAAGCTTCCCAGTCGTTGTCTAAGCATGAATACGGTGCCCCGGAATGAATCACCTGACATTGACTTCCCCTGGTATCTGCTACTGTCAATTGGAAACCCTGCAGACCTGTACGATGAGCTGCTGTGAGACGCTGATGTGTTACTGAGCCAGGACCAGCTACCAAGATGGTTGATGGACGCTCCTTGCTGAAGTTTCGGTGCCTCGTCTCCTTGCAGGACCTTGAATCCAGCAAATATTGTTGCGGTACCTCATGCACCTAGTATCTTCCCCCTCTGCCACACAGTATTAATCGTAGTCATATCGTCGAGCGATGGCCCAAAGTCCCATTGCGTGCATGAAACGCCCTGGTCCTCACCCTTGTCAGCCAAGAGAGCCGATGAGCTAACCCCATTGTTGCGGAACAGACTGTGCGGGGCCGTCTTGGAAACCAGATGCCCATCGCCCAGAAATATCGCCCAGAGATTTCAACGCCCCATCGCTGGCGCTGAGCCATTTTAGAAAGCTGGCCACTCACTCTCGGCTGAATGTTCCGCAATTGCCCCTCCGGCACGAGCTTAAACTTCGAGAAGGCATTGTTCAAGTGGCCAGACCTCGTATTCGAACGTATGTGTGTGTGTGAGAAATAGCAGCTTCCTCAGTCAGCTTGGAGGAGACAATCAGCGTAATTGAAATAGGGGCTGGCAGTACTGTAATAGCCCTCCGTAGAATGATCATCATTCACGTCGCATTTACGGGTGGTTGACCATTTCTCCAACTGGGTTTATGTCCAGGCCAGGACTAGGGCGAGAAGATGGTGGGCAGAGGTTTTAGGCCCCAACATGGCCTTTTGTTCAAGGATGGGCGGGTGGTGAGGTCATTGAATAATGACAATGGCTCCGTGGCTCAGAAAGACCAACTGCTAGCCCGGGTTCCAGGCGTTAGCGATATTGGCAAATAGACAGAAAGAGGTCTGATGGGCAAGCACGGCCCATCAATGTTATCACCAAGCCAGGATGAAAAGGTGAGGGGAAACAATAGCATTCTGGCGCAAATAGTTTCGACATCCAATGACTCCTATGTCGTGTGCAACCCCGGTTCTGCGCGTGCGTGCGAGAAAGCGTGTGTCTTTGTGCCTGGGCGCAGAGGCGCAGGCAGAGTCGAGTTGACTGGAGAATGCTGGTGGGAGCTGGAAGCTCGCACAGGACGAGGACGGGGCCGGGATTGAAGACCAGGACGAACAGAGGGACAGAGGTGTCGAGGTGTAGAGGAGACAACACTCCGCATGGTGCATGCATGGTGCGGTTCGTGGTGACGCTGGTTGGGTGGTGCATGGTAACACGAACATTGAAGCGACCGATCGATGTTTGTGTGCGGATGCACATGTGGGGGAAGGCGCATCTGAGAGTGGGGAGATCGCCAAGTTGGAATCCGCCGAGCAGGAGCAAAAAGCAAGAGCAAACGCGGGAAACGGAACGTTTGCAACAGCCCGGTCTGCGTGGCTGGTTGGCTGCATCGTTTGGCGGCATCTGAAGCGGTGGTGTCCATATTTGGGGCCAGCCTGCCAAGCTGTTGGGGGAATGGCCAGCGATTAGTGGTCAATTGGCATCGACGATGGGCGCGTTCAGCAGGAGCTCAGCACTAAAAGGTCCTCGATGCCCCCTTCTGCCACTGTAGAACACTGAAGCCAGCACTACTGAAGCCCCACCTCTGTAGAAGTGGCACTGGGCCGTGCGTCTGGCCTGCCCCTGGCTCGGCTCAAACGAGGCTAGCATGGGGGGCTGGCGGGGGCAGGTACCCGGTTAACCAGCGATGTGAACCGCCGACTTCCAAGAATGCAGACACCAGACACCACAAAGCCCCGATGTACCCGACGACACCAGGTCAACCTCCTCTCTTCCAGGCTATGGACTGTACAGGGCGAGCGTTTTCTCCTCTCTTTGGTTGTCCCGTCTTCTCCAAACCTCCGACGAAGCTACTGCACCCACGCAGCCAGTCACATCTCCAGGTTGCCGCCGCATCTCCCGCATCGTCCGCATCGCGCACAGCCTCGACTACTCCAGCCCTCCGCTGCGTCGAGGTTGCCCAGCCAGCGACACAAGATGGAAATCGGGGTGGTTGACATCAAACCTAGATTCTTGGGGCGATAAGAGTCAAGTCAGGGCTTCAGCTCAGACAGGGACGGCAACAATGAATTCCCATTCCAATTGAGCGGGCCTGAGGGGCGAATCAGTCTGCGCTTGGATTCACTTCACGGTCGAGACGCTCTTGCCCATATTACAATAATTCTGTTCTGTCCCGGTTCCGTTTCTCCCAATTGTCTCTATTTGGCACGGTTACTGCGCACTGGTATCATAGTATCTTGGCTTCAGCAAAACCTTCTTTCCTTCCTGATCATTTTCACTTTGCTTTGCATCTCCCGTGGTCTTCCTCACCCACGTCATGTTTTGCTGTCGTTGATGAACCATCACATTTATAATAGCACCTGGGTTTCCCACGAAGGCTGTCCTTTTTCCACCGGTGCCTCTGTGTGTTCACAGTATGCGCCTCTACGTGACACCGTATGTATGTAATCCTGCCATCTGCTGAACTGTGGATTGCACGAGTCTTTTATTTTCGGACAGTGGTCGAAAGGTGGCTTGGTTGGCGGATCCCACCCAAAACAGTTTACCATGCTCAGCAATAGACCCAAAGTCAAAATACCGGATCCTTTTTCAACAGCGCCTTTTCACTTCGGAGAAGTCGACACGATACGAACACGTCCTCACTCGTATGCAGGGGTAGAGGGGTGTCGATGTTCGCAGCAGGGGACGAACGGCCACTGCCTTGTCTTGCTTCTCCGTGTTCCGAACTGTCTCGCTGTCGAGTCACTGGCTGCACGATCAAGACCATTCATTCACAGGAAAGAGTTACACCACGGTTATATACAGTCTCGTGCTCCGGTTGTACCTACATGGGCTTCTCAAACTTATTTGCATTGGAATTTGAATGCTCAGCTTCTCCCCAGGACTTTCTAGTTGTCCATGCCGCAGCCCGTTTGTTCTGTACAATTCCCATTATGGCAAAGGCTAAGTGACAAAGGGTTTTCGAATATCGCCTCAGTTGCATTTGTCTGACGGAAGCATCAAGTCCACTCTATCCATAATTTAATTTCCCGGACGGACAGAGACAATCGGGTGCAGATACCGTTGCCTTCTAATGCCCTCTTGCAGCATGAACTGGCATGGCTACAGCCAATGCTGGCTACTGAATTAGCCGCGGATGCCCGAATTGGCTCTTACACATGAGCGCATGTGGAATGAGATACAGCAAAGTGGCACCGGTCTTGTACGAGTCGGGAAACCACTGCATCTTGCATCTGACAGTGCGTTGAGAAGCATCTGTCGTGTACAGTAACGATTTATGTGCCCTGCGGCTTTCGTGACATATGAGTATTAACAGCGACATCACAAGACGCGCTGCAATGAGTATTATTGGCGTTTTTTATATTCATGCCACGTTTCTGCACTTCCCTGCCTCGAAGTCGCAGATGGCCTCACTACCAGCCAAACCAAAGCATGTAGAGCACTCAATCTTTCAATCAAATTCGACGACTATGCTTAACTACGCCCAAACATGTGCTCCTGCAGGTGTGTTCAGCTTCCCATTATCATGTTCGCTATTCTTGTTGATCCTTTGGCTCGCTTCGATAACCCACACTCTGCATCCTCATTTTACTTGCTCGACGGCGCAACTGGTCTCAACACCACCGATCGGCGTAGCGACAAGGGCGGACATACTCATGTAAATACTGCATGTAGTACTTTGAATGATGGGGTATCGCGCTTGTCTCGATGCAACCTAGGCAGATCTACATCCTCGTAACAAAAAGAAAGACCCGCGAGAGCAGGGAAATTTCTACGTCGCAGTGTGCATCGATGCCCAATTTGGCCAACCTTTTCCCGACACGCCTTTTCTCTGCTTCAGCATGCGACAATGTCTTGACATGGGAGTGAGACGCATGCTGATCACAAGACCTTTGTTTTCTTTGGTGATTACGCTCGATTTTCTCCTCAATGAGACAGCTGTCAGACTAGCCTCGGGGTCCCTACATGGAGCGCATGAACTATAGTGACCGCTAGCAGGCTTAAACTGGTGGTCACTTTTCTTCTTATACCTGTCAGGAGCATGCATGAGGCCAACCACGGGGGTGTTTTGTCGACAGCGAGATCTCTGCCATTTTTCTTTTGTGTTACTTGCCCAGCCGAACACCCTTGATGCGTGGTAGCTGCGCACTGGTAGATCCACGTTGCGAGCATCAAGACAAGAGCCGGTCACACGAGCACAATGTGACTTTCTTCGTGTTTAGCTAAAACCCTCAATGATATGAATGTCGCACATAAAACCACAGTGCTTGTGTCATAAATGACGCCAAGCTCCTCGCGCCCAAGTACGCCGCGGGACTCTACGATTATCATGAATGAATCGGTTGAGTGCCGAAAGCACCGCCCCCACGAGCTGAACGAGCTAAATCAAGATGGAACGACGCGCAAGCAGGAAAAGTTGGCATGGATAGGGGAAAACTAGCGGCTTGTAGACCAACGAGTAGCCTCGTCAAACTGGGTTTGCGACAGATCGCCGCTGTCAGTTCATGGCATTGTTGGGGAACTGGTAGAGGCCGTGGCGTCATGATTCGAGGTGCCGTGGAGGGGATCTGCATTCCATTACGAGCTCGGAGCATCACGTTGACGAAATCACTTGATAAGCTTGGAGGCTTCCAGCGAGTGGCTGCTTGGATTGGGTCGCTTATGATGTGATGTACGAGGCGATACCAGACGGAGCGACGAATTTCCAAAAAATTAATTTTCGTTTGAGTTGGTATCTGTCAAAAGTTCGATGAGGTTGCCCGAAGTCGCGTGGCTTTGATGGTGCAAACACATATATTGTTGTAGGGTAGGCTAGAAGGACGGATCATTCAACACCATGAGCTTACAGAATGACGAACAATGTTATAATTTTGAAAAATTGCTAGTATCAGGGCTTAGTCGGAAAATGATTTGCTTATTCCGCTAATGCAATATCACGGGAGTGGAGTGTGTACTGTTTTTCATGACCATGAACGCAACTATTGCGTCCGTCTCGTTCAACTTACATCTCGTGCTGCAGCAGTTCATCTTTCACGGGATCATGGTAACTGGCTACAAACTCTCATCACATCATGTTGCAATGGAAATGGCACTACAGAAGAATAATTCGAGCATAAAAGCCTAGGAGAAAGTAGTACAAAACCTGTGAACTGGAAAGCGTGCAGGCGTCACAATTCAGTCCTATAAGTCGCGAGAGAGAACATGTGCATCCATCCATGAGCGGCTGCCCAGCTATAACAACTTTGCATGCATATGCTCATTAGCCAGATAACGCTGAGCCACGATATGTTCATATCACGCATCAAAGGTATAGTCGCGGACTTTCTGGCAGTCAATAGGATTTCTAATATCGATTTCATGCTTACCCTGAGCTGTCAAATTGAGAGGGCAGGGACTACAGCAAGGGTAAACAATACTTAAATTTGTTGATCAAATTATTCAACATATCAAAGGTTTTGCACAATAATTGCTTGCAGCCAGTACAGGCTTAACATTTCTTAGATTCTAAGTTGCAGTAGGAGCGCCATGTCCATTGACTCCTCATCAAGGTTGGATCGACAGGCAATATCGACATGATTGACAATGATACAAAGGGCCATAATTATAGGTCATATTTGTGAGATGGCCACTGATTAATTGACAAAATTAACTTCAAAAGTCTGAAGTTCGTCGTCGAATTGACCTGTCCGCCGCGCAACATAGGCCCTCTCTTCATTCAGCTGGTCGCGGATATCTGGAATCTGAACCTTAGTTTCGTACAGGAAATCGCATCAATGGTATATTCCTACTTGAGGGTACGTGAAGCAACCTTGATTTGTTCTCGTTCCAATAAACGGAGTATCTTCGTTCACATGATCAATTGACGTCTCCCAAGGCTCGGCATACAACTGGAGCCGGAGGGATAGAAGAAGCAGAGCAGGACTACTTAATAGCCGTCCTTTTGTCAAAGGGAAAATTGGTGAGAGTCCAGCAGAGCACAAGTTTACTGTCTAATTATCGGGCTATGCTCGCGCATTTGTACGTCCCACGATTATAACGACTTCTCCTGTCTCCGCTCATCATCGATTATCAGCGTCTCAGGTCTTGTCAATGTCGCAACTGTGATCCATCGCTCTGGTAAATGGAGCTGTTCGAGTTTGGATCTCTGCGTGGGATGTGGGAAAGGAGGTTCACACCACAGGAACTAAACGTTCTTCATTCGCACCTCGAAATCTCTTTGATGCGTGTATGCTGGCCCCGTCTCCATTGCATGGTAGGAAAGAGTGATCAACGGCACTTTCTTCTTTCCATACGCGCCTGGAATCGCCGACTTACTGGCTCTCTCAAACATCAATCGCCTGAGCTATGGAGCGCGCTTTCCTCCAGCTAACTGAGGAGCCGTGCAATAATGTCGCTGACAGCCATGCACCTGCCGCAATGGTAACTGCCCACAATATAATCAAGATCCGGTAGTCAATTCATTTAGAACTTGTCACGTTAGCATCCCATCCACTTTGCCGGCAATATATTAACAATATATTAACCGCCCCCCTTTGCGTAGTAGAGGAGGCATTTGTTTATTTTCTGAATTTAGCTACGGATGCTTATCTGGTTCCGGCCCGCAGAGAGATGTCGCGATGGGGTCAGAAATAGGAAGTTGCCTGGGACGAGAACCGGTGTTCACGGTCGTCATCTCGACAAAAGATCCTCTAGAACCCGAGCCAGCAGGTGTTGAAGGTTCAGGCAGGCATGACTACGTTTACAAGGCACACACGCGTGTTGACGAAACACAATTCTGTGAGTCGAATCCCACCCCGCATATGAACTAAATCCGACCAGTGCCAATATGGGAAGACATCAAGTTGGATTGCGCTGGTTTTTTTTTCTTCCGGGTATTTGAGAGTTTAACACACCCATTGCATGTCGCATACGCACGGAATGGATACTATTTTATGCCTCTTTCAACACTCATCGGGAAGGAGATTTCTTACTTAGTCTGAGGTCGCACCATCTGCCGGTAAGCTCGAGGCTCTTCGTTCTCCGAACTTCGTCACTAGTTCTCCCGGAACAAGGGCTGGAGCTGGCGGTAAGCGAGTATGGGGTAGATTGCAGCCAGGACTGCATGCCGGCGCCACCAGATATCGCCGCATTATGAGGCAATGACGGTGGAAAGAGCACAAGAATCTGACCTCCTTCTCAATTGAGCGGGCGGCCTAGAACCAGGCTGGATTCTAGCCGTTATCTTAGCACGCGGCCTCGGATCCTACGCTGCGGCGCTTCTGCAGTCTGGGTCGAAGGCGGTGATGAAGGCGGAGAGAAGGTCGGCGTAAAGTTGCCTAATGACTAGTTTCCTTCGAAGAGGGATATCGTCGAATGTTTGGGCAGCGCAATTGCATGCTAACATCGGCCGAATGGATTCGCCAAGAAACGGTACGAGGATCTTCAGGCATGATTCCCCATTGGATCTTCGGTGCCAGTGGAAAAGGGGCACATCTCTGTGCTAAGAAGCCACTGCCAGTCTCCCAGTCTCCTTGATGATAGTGGGTTTGTGGTTTCCCTGCCCGACTTGAGTTATGGTGCCTCAGTCTTGTGCCTCTATTGCCTACAGAAGTTCTCACCTGGGCCGGATATACTTGAAACGACCTAGGCCCGGGTGAGGCAGGGACGAGTGGCTGAACAATGCGGCCCGCAAAATAGACAAAGTATGCTTCTGACTTAAGGCTAGATAGCCAAATTAAAGGCACTTTACTCTTGCAGCCGGCGGCTAATGAGCTGGTCACGACGCCGTCTTAGTCCCTGCGCCCCTCCGCAGAGGCGGCGAAGGATCCGAATCTGGCAGGTCGCCTTGTTTGCCCCAGATCTCGCAATGCCAGCGACGATTGGTGTTATCGCATTCTTCCTGCAATGCGCTTTGCCAGTCGCCAGTTGCCCAACGCTGGTTGAGTGGTTCGAATGACCGAGTGGTCGAATTAAAGACTCGTGGGGGACCGTCACATGGCGTTGCAACAAATGCTTGGAGCGGACCTGAGCTATTCCCGACAAAGAAGCTCCACGACATAAGCATGCTGACATGCCTACCAATCACGCGCGTCTTTCGAGTCGTCTTTGTCGAATTGATTAGTCTGCGGCTCACGTATGGTAATGCCGGATAGATTAGGCGCAGCGTCTCGTCGATTGCCAGGCTGACAGAGCAAAGAGCTTTGTGACGAACGAACCACAACGCGAGCACTGGCAGCTCAAGAGCAGCGATCCGGTGAAATCCTTCCGAATGGACGCCTGATGCCTCAATCTGCCGCCCTAGTCAGCCTCATGGAGTGAGACTCTAGACGAGCATACTATACCAACATCCAATGGCTCCCGCCCAGATGATTCGCTCTCTGCTACTCCGTGGTAAATGATGAGATTGCCCTCTCAACATGGAGACCGTGTAAGCACCGCGTGAAGGTGCAATACTTCGGTCCTGGTTTGCTGACGAATCGACGTCAGGAGCAAGAAAGGAGACGCAGATACTGGGCGTCAGCTCACCTTCCTATCTCTACTGGCATCCTCCAATCCCGTATTCGTGCCTTAGAGCCAAGATAGGTAGTTGAGGGCCAACGATGGTGGAAAACCGTCTGGTAGCATCGCAGCACTAGCAATTAGTGAGGATGCTGGGCGGGTCTCACCAGACAGGGATGTTGACGCTCGGTTCCGAGTAGACGGAAAGGGAAGCTCGAAACTCACGTAATGTTCAACTACAACGAATGCTCTCAACTCTTCGTCGAGTTCACCGAAAAGCTGGAGAGATGCAATTATATATAAACTCACGATGATGCCCATCAAGGTTCAAAATTGTTGCAGACGCAGACCCAAACAGGCAAAGCTCCATTGACAAGCCTTTCGGCAGACCACTTATATAAACTTCCACGCACCCTTTTATATTCTTATTCCTGATCTGTTATGAAGACTGCTGCCATTCTCGGCCTCACTGGCCTGACTGCTAATGTGCTGGCTCACCCTGAGAGACGTCATGCCAACGATGTCTCCCTCGATAAGCGCGGTGTTGACTTGAGCAAGTTCCGCATGCCTGAGCTTACCGAGTACACTGTTTCCACCAAGGCCAAGTCTTAAGCAGCCGTCAGCGCCATCAACAAGCGAGACGACTACGTTGGTGCTGCTCGCCAACTCGTCAAGACGATTGCCCCTGGCGCCGAGTTCCGTGTCGTCGATGACCACTATGTTGGAACTGATGGCCTCGCCCACGTCAACTTCAAGCAGACCCTTCATGGCATCGACATCGACAATGCTGACTTCAATGTCAGCGTCAGCCCCGATGGCACCATTTTCTCCTACGGAAACAGCTTCTAGAAGGGCGAAGCCCCCAAGGAAAACCCTCTCACAAAGCGAGCATTCACCGACCCCACTGCCGCCTTGAAGGGAGTTGTTGACATCCTCGGTCTTTCAGTCCAGGCCAATGGCGCCAAGGCTGAGTCCAAGCAGGGCAAGGAGACTTACACCTTCAAGGGCACCAAGGGTGCTGTAAGTGACCCTGAGGCCAAGCTGGTCTACCTGACCAAGAAGGATGGCTCCCTCGGCTTGACCTGGAGAGTTGAGACCCATGTCATGGACAACTGGCTGTTGACCTACATCGATGCCGACAACAGCAAGACCGTCCACGGTGTTGTTGACTACGTCTCCGACTTTGCTACCCTTCAGGTCTACCCCTGGAAGGTGAACTCGCCGGATGATGGCAGCCGCTCAGTCCAGACTGACCCCTGGAACGTGAACAGCTCTCCCTTCACCTGGTTCGGTGATGGATCCAAGAACTACACCACTCTTTGGGGTAACAATGCTGTTGCCCAGACCAACTACGATGGTCACAACAACATCAACGACTATGCCAACAGCTACCGCCCAACTTCTGCCAGCCGCAAATTCGAGTACCAGTACTCCCCCAGCCAGTCAGACAAGAAGCGCCTACCAGGATGCCTCCATCACCCAGCTGTTCTACACCTCCAACACCTACCACGACTTGCTCTACACTCTGGGCTTCAACGAAGCCGCTGGCAACTTCCAGACCAACAACAACGGCAAGGGAGGCAAGGGCAATGACTTCGTTGTCCTCAACGCCCAGGACGGCAGCGGCACCAACAATGCCAACTTTGCCACCCCCCCTGATGGCTCCCGCGCCCGCATGAGGATGTACATGTGGACCAGAACCACCCCCAACCGTGACTGCTCTTTCAACGCCGATGTCATTCTGCACGAATACACCCACAGTCTCTCCACTCGTCTGACCGGTGGACCTGCCAACTCTGGCTGCCTCAGCGGTCTTGAGTCCGGAGGCATGGGAGAGGGATGGTCCGACTTCATGGCTGTTGCCGTCCTCGTCAAGAACACCGACACTCGTGCCACTGACTTCCCCGTCGGCGCCTGGGTCTACAACAACCCTAAGGGTATCCGATCCTACCCTTACTCCACCAACCTCAAGACAAACCCCTACACCTACGCCGCCGCCAACCAGAAGAACGAGGTCCACGCCATGGGCGAGATCTGGGCCAACACCCTCTACGAGGTCTTCTGGAACCTGGTTGAGAAGCACGGCAACACCGCTGACAAGTACCCTACCCTCGACAGCAAGGGTGTTCCCAAGGACGGTCGTTTCCTCGCCATGAAGCTCGTCATCGGCGGCATGGCCATCCAGCCTTGCAACCCCAACAATGGCCGCAACCGTGTCGAGGACTTCACCCTGCCCTCTGGGTGCTAAGCTTTTAGTAAGCAAGCAGAAGACCATGAAAAGTCGTACTTTGTTATATGCAATGCAAGAGAACAAAGCAGATAAGCATGTGATACTTGAAATATCACGGTGGTGTTTGTGAGCGAAATATGCAGAAGGGTGGAGTTGGGTGGGCAGAAGTTGCCATTGAGTTGTGATTTACAAAAAGACACACAGTATATATGTCTTTCCCGTACATATTTTTCTTAAAACCTAGTATATAGTCAATACTCAATTATGAACATGCATATGCTGTCTTACCTGTGAACATAAACGTCTAGCCATCCTTGGTGACCATTGAAAGGACTTTGCGGGCACAAGCCAAGATTTTTCGACAGATACGAACCACATGAAATGTGATAGACACCAATTTCGTGCATGGGTAATACAATCATGTTAAGTTCATGCCGCGCCTCTAGCCCATATGCATACAATACAAAGAAAAAAACAACAGTATATCCCTCATCCTCATGAGTCCGCATTTTAAATCTCCATGCCATCACTTCTTCGCAAGCCTCTTTATCAAATTCCGTAACTTCCACTTGCCCATCGGCCCAGCAGCCTCATCAGCACCCACTAACCTCCTTACAAGGATATTATATAGTCCTCCGAATGCTAACGCGATGGCTGTCGATGTGAAGATGATGACGTTATAAGGCATACTGAAGTCGGGAGTGGGTAGGTAGAGGAGGAGACTTGTTGTGCGCAAATTCATAACGCGCGGTTCGAGAGTGCGGATCACGGCGGCTGCGACGTCAAAGCCGCGGTTTGCATCGGGAGGGTACTCTGTGTAGCGGAGGATGGCTTTTTCAAAATCGTACGTTAAGAAGACGGTGCATTGGGGAGAAATGCGCATCTGCAGCTCGAGTTGAGTGCCGCGGGTTCGGTCGATAGCTGGTCGGTAGTGGATCTCCTTGATGAGAGACGATGAGTTTGTGTCCGGAGCGGCAGAGGTGGAAATACGGGTGGACAGCGTGTGGAGGAAGACTCGCATGAACCATGGCAGCGATTCGAGGTAGACGAACTCGACTTCGTAGGGGTTCGGATTGGTGAGAATGGCCTGGACGCCGCCGTGTTGCTGGCCATGGCCGGTGAAGCTGCGCTCTGCATACAGCAGGGGCTGGATGGGCTGCACTAGTTCCTTGGAAGCCTCCTCTGGGGTTTTGGCTTCGGATTTGGGAAGGACGAGGGCGAATTCGGTATCAGGAGCGAAAGTGTAGCATCGTGACATGCCATCCTTGTTCTTTATCTCCTTGGATCCTTCAGATGCATATACAGCACGGGAGTCAGGGACTTGCAAGCAGATTGGCGGAACATTTGCGTCAGCCAGAGGGCAAGTTCCCTTCATGGGACGGCCGAATATCTGAGATAGTGTCCAGTCCTGGCCGTTGAGGTGGTCAGCTGGGAAGCAGTGATCGTCGTCGTGGTAGGGTTTGGATGTGTCGCAGGCAAGTTCATGGTTAGGCGGTGGTCTCGGGATGGGGTTATCTGTAGCTCCATGTTAGTGACTTATGAGCTGAATGAAATTTTACTTTGAGGCAACGTTCTCACTTCGAGGTCGCTTGGATCGATCAACATCCATGACCATATCGATTGTCTGCTCCATCTGCAACACGCAGTTGCCGCTCTTATCACAAAGTGGCTTGACGTCGATGGCCATGCTTTGGAAGGATGAATCGAACAATTTGTGACCATCGAGCAAGCTCGCGATACCCGCCTTCCCGTGACAGGGCAATAATTTGAGGAACGGCGTCAGATTCTCAGTGCACACCACCTCATGAGGCAAAACACCATGTAACAATCTCGTCTTCGACAACGCATCGCTCGTATGGTGACCCTCCGGTTGGAATGACAGTGCGGGTCGAATTGTCCTCGTCTCATCGATAAAGTTGAGACTCGCGCAAAACAGTCCCGACAAGGCGTTTGTCAACGTCAGCCAGTTCTCGTCCGCCTGTTTGTCAGTCTCTGCATTCATCCACGCCCAGAGTTCCACGCCCGTGCCGCCTTCTTTGGTGCCATCCCACGGTCGAGCTCCCCAGTTCTCTGCATCCCAAAGACCCAATGTGAATCTTAAATGGAGCTCGCGCGTGCCTGCAAATTCGAGAATTTGGCCTAACGATCGAGGGAAGAGTCGGAAGTTATGAGCTTCGAAGTCGGCTATTGAAGTGTTGGACTTGAAGTTGAAGCTTGCAAGGAGCTGCGACAGCGGTAGAGGGCGCAAAGTAAGCTGCTCATGATATTCGGCAGCTGTGGCGAGCTCAGGAGCAAGGGATGCCAGCAATGTGGCTAGCCACGGAAGCTGCATGATGGAGTTGATGCGACGTGATGTTCTATTCGGAGTAAGTAATCATGCGATGAAGCTGTGACGCAAGAAGAAAAGTCCAATATTTTCAGAAAAGACCGGCTTTCGAGATGCTCGAGCTTCATGCGTTATTCCAACTATTCGAGCATCTCAGCGTGGCGTGTGTCGTATTAAGGATCGTGGACCGAGCTCCCCCATGAAGATGGTGAAGCTGGAGACGCAACAGGCGACGTGGAGCAATTGATTGACCTGATTGTCGCGACCCTGACGGCCGGGCGTGGCTTGATCTGGGGGCAGCCTGACACTAAGCGACGAACAGGAACGTGGATCCTGGTCTGGGCGGTGGAGACTGGCAGAATGCCGCATTTCCATCGGACAGGCAAAGCCCTCCAAAGTTGCTTTGAGTGTCACTCTTAACATCCGGATAGCATCTTCTGTAACAGCTTGCGCAGAGCTGGTCACCTGCCAATTCCCACGTACTAAAATTTCCATTCTGTACTTTCTTACCACCACGAGTACCAGCACAGGTGAGGGGTAACTCGCGACGTCCGAATCATGGCTGCCGAGCAAAGAAAGCTGCTCGAGCAGCTCATGGGCCACCAGTCCACCTCTCGCGCCGCCCAACTATCTCTCAACGATCCCAAGGTCTGCCGCTCTTACCTCGTCGGGACATGTCCCCATGACCTATTCACAAATACCAAGCAAGATCTGGGTCAATGTCCGAAGGTTCACTCAGAACCTCTCAAGGCGGAATACGAAGCACTGCCCGATCGCGAGAAGCAGTGTTATGGTTTCGACTACGATTACATGCGCGACCTGCAAAAGTACATCGACGACTGCAATCGGCGCATTGATGCCGCTCAAAAAAGACTAGAGAAGACGCCCGACGAGATTCGACAGACCAACGTTCTGGTAAGCTGGGCATAATACTTGAAGTGTCTTCTTTTCCTCCTGCTAACAAAGATGCGAAAATAATAGTTGAAAAGTATTTCCGACTTGTCAACCTCTATATCAAATGGTCTTCTCGAGGTCGAAGTCCTTGCTTCCATGAACGAAGTTGCTCGCGCCGTCGACGAGAATTTTCGCGTCAAACAGACCATGCAACTGAAATCCGAGAAGGAGAAGGAGTTGAAAGCCTTATCAGATACCTCTGGTCCCTCTGGACACCAGAAGCTGCAAGTGTGCGATGTTTGTGGGGCTTATCTGAGTAGACTGGACAACGATCGCCGACTGGCGGACCACTTTTACGGCAAAATGCATTTGGGTTATGCGTCTATGCGCAAGACGTACGAGGCTTTCCCGCGTGAGCTGAAGAGCAGGCAGAGACAGGGGATGATGGATGATGATGTTGGAGGAGGAATGGGAGGGCCTAGGGGACCCAGGGGAGGAGGATACAGAGGGGGAAGAGGTGGCAGAAACTATCGGGGTGGTTGGTAGGCGACAGTGTATTTGGGATGTCCGCGGCTCACGGACCGTTACTTGGCGTCTGGATGTACATATTTTCTATGCGACTCATGGGGTATTTTTTTTTCTTTGTTGGGCTGGCAGGGGAGCATAAGATTTGGCGTTTGGATGGTTTGCAACGGATAGGAGGAGAAGAAAATACCCTGCTATAGACAGTTTAATGATTCAACTGTATAGTACTTTGTATGAGCGACAATAGCTTCCGATACATATCTGAATTATCCTTGCGAACATGTATACTTCAAATTATGGTCTGGAAAGATATACGTGCTGGAGGGGATCGCAACCAATTCTCATGAGAAGTCTATTGTATTCTCGCTATGTCAAACAGGTTCCACGCCCTTCCAACGTATTCAAGATAGGTGGTTTTCATGTTCCGCTGTATAAACCTTTGCCATTTCTGTGTTCCAAACAATACTTCCACATTCCTGATGCCATGCCTATAATTGTCCCTGTTTCTTCAACTCGTCAAGAGCCTCCATCTCGTCATCCCACTTACTACCCGGGGGAGGCGGCGTAGATAATGAGGGAATTGGCGCGGGTTCTGTCTTCGGAGGGGGGTACACTGGCACTGCCGGGGCGGCGGTCGTCTTCTTGTTCCCGTCTGAAGGCAATGCGGGGAATTCATAAGTTGTGAGCGCCGGCGCAGGGCTGTTGCTGTTCGTGGGTTTAGAAGCCGGAACGTCGAATCCTCCCCGTCCGCCTCGCCCACGACCACCTCTTCGTTCTCCGCAACCACGTCCTCTGCCGCCCCGGTGGCGTTCGTCCAAGAAGCGATCTACGTCGGGCACCTCGTCCCCTTCTCTGGCAAATCTACTGCCACCGAGACCACCGCGTTTCGTCCCTCTGATGCCCCCATTGGCTCCACGGAATCCTCGTCTGGCTTCCTCATCCCAGCCACCTTCCTTCATTCCCATGGCTTTCAACTTGCGCTCGCGATTCTTGGCTCGCTCTTCATCCAGTTTGCGCTGATCCTCTTCTCCTCGCCGTCTTCGCTCGGCTTCCTCTGCTCGCAAACGGCGAGCTTCCTCCATGCCCTTGGCGTACGCCTCCGCGTGCTGTTTCTCATCTTTCTCAGCCTTTTCGAACTTGCGCGCCTTCTCTGCTGATAGCAGCTTCATCTGCTCCATCTTGGCCGCAAGTTCTGCTTCCGTCAGCTTCCGTCTGGGATTCGCGCCGGAACCCAGGCGTGCTTCCGCGTTGGCAGCAGTATTCTGAGAACCGTGTGACTTCTTCTCTTTCGCTGGCGCAGTAGGCGCATTGGGCGGGGGCGTGGTTGACGCTTCATCCTTCGCTTTGGATGCTGCCTCTTTATCCTTTGGCTTGTTCTTTGCTTCCTTCGCAGGTGCGGGGGACTTGCTTGCGGCCGGCGGAGGAGGGGTAGACTGTTGCTTCATGTTGAAGTTGCCCTTGCGAGCGAAGCGCGAAGAAGAAAGATTGCCCCCTTTGGCCGGTGGCTGCGACTGTGACTGCGATGCAGAAGGCGCATTGCTGGCTGAGCCTTGCGCGGATGGCGACGATCTCTTGGGCTTTGGCTGTCTTGTTTGGGGTGGTTCCGCCGGTGCTGACGACGGCGCAGGCGCAGCGGGAATTGGCTCGGGAGGAGGTTGCGGAGGCTGCACCTCTTGCACTACAATCGTTTCGCTCTCAACGGGTTCGAAGTCATCGTAGAAGAGGTCATCGTCGGTTCGACCTCCAAATTGATCCTCCATCGTTGACGATCTGAGGGCTTATCTGGCTTTGCAATCCGAATTAGCACGCCGGGATCGACTGAGATCGACGTATTCATGGCGAAAAGCAAGCTCGCGACTTACCAAACACTCTGCAGATATTGCTGCGGGATGATAGTTGTGAAAGGAAGGCTGGGAGAAGTGCGGCAACGCTGATATTTGATTTGTTGTGTTTTGCGTTGCTACCCTGCCTTGTTTGGCAGAATGTGGGGTGAATCGCAACCTGGTTCATAGCCTCATCGTACTGGTTCCAGCAAATAGTGGGGACACGATGCGTGTAAGTCAAGAGAACATGGAAGACAACAACATGAATAGAGTCTACATTTCACTTAGAGCTATTTGTACGATTGTAATAAACTGTAGTGATTTTAATCAGGCAAGAAAGTCGATTTCATGGCTAGCTAAAGAATACCTCAAAGACCATTCTCCAATCGGCCAGCCGATCGAGACATACCGGACCGCAAACAATCGTCCAGAGCCACAAAGTCACTCGACACCAGTGTTCCAAAGTCCCTATAAAGTATCCTTACATCTGGATTGCCTTGGCGGCGGAGGCTTTTGCGCCCATAGCAGCAGATGTGGCAGAGGAAGCCTGATACCAGTTAGCGTAAGCGCTATAGTTTGGGACGTTAAGATCACTTACGGCGGACATAACACCTCCCTTCTTCATATCACCCATCATCTCGCCCCTTTTGCCGGCCATTTTGCCGGCCTTAGCAGGCTTGGTTGGCATAGTAGCATTGGCAGATGGGGGAGTTGGAGGCTTGGGAATACCCATGGGTGGGGGAGGAGGCATAGGAGTTCCTTGAGGAGGCATGGCAGCACCCATGGGAGCGCCCATGGGTGGCATAGGAGGCATTGGCGGCATAGGCCCGGGAGGCATAGCACGAGCGCCCATCTTCTTCTATTTAGAAATTGGTCAGTCATTTGTACTGGGAGCGTGATAGGTCATGAATGCTGAGGCATACAGGAGGAGCCATGATTGATGGAAGAGAACCGCTGGGAAGAGTGGCAGAAGCACCGAGGCCAGTGGTTAAAGGGCCAGGCGGCATCATGCCCTTCTTTGAGGCATTGCCCTGGTCCATAGGGCTTGCAAGAGCGAAGCCAAGAATGGCAGAGACGACAGCAGCGGTGAACTTCATGATGAAGATTGAGATCTGGTGCTTGGAACTGGTTTGCTGACTGTGCTGAAAGGTTGATGGATGTTTGAAATAAAAAAGCCTGACCGGTTGAGGTTGGAGTGAAAGTATTTATAATGTCGTTTCTTTGATCTCATAAAGCCCATGGTAGGTGTGATAATCTGCCCAGCACCTAGACGGGGTAGGCTTTCGTGTTCATTCCTCTCGTTGAATACCAAGCTCCCTTACACCGGAGATGTTTCCCCTGATGGTTCCTCTCTTTCGAGCTATGCAGGACCGGGCCAAGAACCGATTCATCACGATACTGTAATTGACATAGACTCAGAAGAAATCACTAAATTATCCCACGGCACTATGAGGCGGGAAAAAGATTCCATTCACTTCTCTGTCAAGGAGGAAACCCACTCCTAGCCCGATTGAGGGTGTGTGTTCCTAGACAGAACGTTGTGGGATCGCTCAACTGGGCAACCGGTGTCGTCAGTGGTGTCTTGCGAATGTAATTGTGCAGCACGTTGAAGAATGTAGTTGCGTGCTATGTCTTGGATTGCTGCTCGGGAGGTCGTTGCTGTAAGACGAGGTGCCGAGGACCCGAAGTTGAGCATTCCTCAGAAGCTTGGAGGTAATGCTAGCTCCTCTGGCAGCCGACTCTAGTCGCTGACAAGAAATGGGGGAAGAAGGCTTAGAACAGACGAGAGGAATTAAAGAGATCCTAGGTATCACCGAAACACGATACAAATGTCAAACTTATGACACCTGTAAGTCTTCTGGTGCAATGAGCAAACGAGGCTGTGTTGGTTGGAGCTTCACACGTACATAGATTGCGCTATTGTATCGTCACTTCAGAAGTGTGTCTCACTAAGGGATCCTCAATCGCCGATCCCGATTCCTTGTTAAGATACACCACACGGGCAATATACCTCCGGCAAGCGGCTTCTCTATTTCCACGTTTCGCATAATGCGGCATCACACATGCCATTTGTTTTCTAGACTTGATGCACAACTTCACCTCCAGCGAGCTGATTGGGCGGCTTACTGCCGTGGAAGAAGTTCTCAGTAAGGTCCGTCGTCTCCATTGCCTAATACTATTCGGGGGCTTTCTCGGGTCATCGGCTGTCCCAAAGTCTTTTGGAGAGCCCCAGACAGCAAGGGAGTCTGAAAGGACAGTTTCGGTGCGGTGTAGCTGGTGAGTGAATGAGAGACAATCGTGGCTTTGAGTGTTGCGTACTAGTGTTGGTAAGAAACATTAACGGATCTGTCGTGTAAATGGTGCGTGGCCCAGATAAAGCCTCAATTTTCTTGAGCCAGCATATTTTGAGAATGAGTTCGCGGTCATCGCGATGTCCTTTACTATAGTCGTTGGTTATACAGTCCTCATATCACCAGTCGTCGTACCCTGCAGTCATGACCACAACAGAACTGGCCCGAATGGAGTTGGTCAACAATGAAGAACAATGGCCGAAGGATGCTCGACATGGAAACACATTGCAATAAGCTTAATTCAAACCTCGAGCGAGGGCACGCGGAGCGAGGCCAAGACCAATACCATCGTCCCGTGGCGCTTGAAGCAGTGTGCGATGCAACCCAGCATCAAATGACGAAGGACGACTTTGAGTCGGAGTGGTTGTGAACGGCAGCAGTAGCGTGCAGATGGTTGCGATGGATTCATGTCATATGCATGTGCGGTGCTTGGTGGCTCCTTCCTGATTGTGTTTGCGGCAGGGAAAACGACACCCCTCCATTTGCCTCACCAGTCGATGCCTCCGCACTTCACTTTCACCTCCACACTGGTATCGCCTCCATGTGGGCCATCCCCATCCCCATGCCCCCGTCTGCATCTCCATTTCTATTCTCGGTACTCGCCTGCCGACCCCTCAACCGCCTTGCCATCTTCAACCTCTTTGTGCTTGTTACTACCTTGTTTCCGGCCATCTCGTCCACCGCATTAGCTTTTTCGTCTGATTCATTGGACGTGACCATTCTCGTGCTCCTCACGCTGCCCGAAATCACGTTGAGGACGACGGTGTCAACTAACATTTGTCTGCTAATCTAGTTCGTTGCATGTACATAAACCCCAACGCGCAGCTCATCTCAAACACGTTTGTCCCCAAACCGTCAATCCAAGTCAACGGCGACGGCCGAGGACTTTCGTATTGAGCTCCAGTTATTTTTATCTTGTCCCAACTTTGTTATATACACATTATTCCACCATGCAGGCCAATGAGACTACTTCTCAGCCAGTGCATCCATCTGCACTCCCAGATTGGAGCAATGTCGATGTGATACACAGGAATACGTTGCCTCCACGGAGCAACTTCTATCTATACCATGACGAAAAGGATGCCCTCACACGAGACGTGGCCAAGGCCCAAGCCCAGTGCCTTTCTGGCAAATGGAAATTCCACTTGTCCAAGTCACCATTCGCCGGGCCAAGAGAATTCTACAAGCCTGACTTCGATGCGTCCGATTTTGGCAACATCAGCGTTCCTGGAATGTGGCAGCTCCAGGGTTATGGCAAAGGTCCTCACTATACCAATATCTTGTATCCCTGGCCCGTTGACCCTCCGAATGTTTCCTATCAGGAGAACGAGTGTGGGCGTTATATAACATCCTTCTCGGTGGACAAATCATTCAAGGATCAACAACTCCGTCTCCGGTTCGAGGGAGTCGATTCTTCATTTACCGTATGGGTTAATGGCAAAGAAGTGGGCTACTCTCAGGGATCAAGGAATCCAAGTGAATTTGACGTGACAGACTTGATTCATATTGGCAAAGAAAACCATCTGGCTGTGGAGGTGTACCAGCGATGTGATGGAAGCTACATTGAAGACCAAGATGAGTGGTGGCTCAGTGGCATTTTTCGCGACGTATGTCTCCATGCGTTTCCCAAGGTGCATCCGCTCGACTTCCACGTCAACACGGACCTGGACAGCAAGTTCGAAAATGCCACTCTACGAGTCAAACTGGATATCAATGGATCCCGCTCAGTGGAGTTGAAGCTGCTTGACTCCAAGCGGCAGGAGTTGGCATCCAAGACCAATGATATTTCCAAATCAGGAAAGTTCAAGATTGATGTAAAAAATCCTCATAAATGGATTGCAGAAACGTCGTACTTATACTATCTTGTGCTCAATTTTCTCGGGGACGATAAGTGCAGTATCGTTCAGCGTGTAGGATTCAGGGCAACAGGTCTTATTGATGGCGTGTTCTGCATCAACGGCAACCCAGTCAAATTCAGAGGCGTGAATCGCCATGAGCACCATCTCGACCATGGCCTTGCTGTTCCCTACGATTTCATGAGACGAGACTTACTCATCATGAAGACGCACAATATCAATGCTATCCGCACATCCCATCAGATCAACGATCCCAGGCTTTACGATGTAGCGGACGAGTTGGGTTTATGGATTCTTGATGAGGCCGATCTCGAATGTCATGGTTTTGGAGCTGTTGGTGGTGATGCAGCGAGTTATACCTCTGATAACCCAGCTTGGAAAGAACAATATGTTGATAGAGCCCGCCAAATGGTTGCGCGCGATAAGAATCATGCTTGCGTCATCATGTGGTCACTTGGAAACGAGTCCTTCTATGGGCGCAACCACCAAGCCATGTATGATGCTATAAAGGCTATGGACAACACTCGCCTGATTCATTACGAAGGTGATTGGAACGCACAAACGGCCGATATTTTCAGCCGCATGTACCCTGACCTTGGGTTCATTGAGTCGTTTGCCAAGGAAAGGGACTGGAAAAAGCCACTTGTCGTGTGCGAGTTCTTGCATTCGATGGGAAATTCCGAGGGAAATGCAAAGGAGTACATTGACTTGTTTTACAAACACCCGTGCCTCATGGGAGGATTCGTCTGGGAGTGGGCAAACCATGTGAGTTGATGCAGTTGTTTTACTCACCATACATCACCCAATGTACTCACAAGGTATCTAGGGCCTCCGGACGACGACGGAAGATGGCGAAGAATTCATGGCATACGGTGGTGATTTTGGAGATGAACCCAACGACTACAACTTCGTAATGGATGGTCTTCTGGTGTCCGAGCACAACATCTCGTCCAATATTACCAAGTACGCCAAGTCGATCGAGCCGGTGCAGACACTGTCCCTCCATCATCACGACATCACCATTGTGAATCGATATGACTTTCTCACACTCGACCACTTAGTCGCAGAGTGGTGCGTGGTCTCTGACGGAAAGAAGCTCACGGGAGGGCGGGTGAACATACCCAAAGGTGAGTTGACACTCCATCATCGTCGTGCAATCACAATCTGACCATTATCGTTTCTCCCGTCACAGGCGTGAAACCGCATGCCGAAGCCGTGGCCACAGCAGAGGGCTTCCACGATGGGATGTTGCGAGAAATCCATGGTGAGGCCTATTTACAGCTCAAATTCAGAACCAAGTACGAGACGAATTGGGCCCCTGCCGATCATCAAGTAGCGACGGGAGAGCTTCGGGTGTCGAGGCCGCTCCCCGTCAACTCGATTCAAGCAGTCGAGCCACCGATGCCGAAACCAACCATGCAAATGGCGTCAGACTCCCTCGTTAATATCAGTTCCGCGTCGGGCGAGTCGGTGTGGACCATTGATACGGTGACGGGCACACTCGTGAGCTGGAAACGCAAGCATCTCCCTGATGTCGAGCTTCTCACGGAGCCAATCACGATGGATTTCTACCGTGCATTGACTGACAACGATCGCGGCGGTCACGGAAGAGAGTGGCAGGACAGACGACTGCATCAGACATCGACACACGTCAAGCAAGTTCTGGTGAACAAGGTCAAGGACGGCATTGCGGTAGAGATTAAACAACGCATTGCTCCCCCAGCACTCGTCTGGGCGGTGGACACGACTTGGACATACCATTTCCGAGGTGAGTCAGTAGCAATCAACATGAAGGGCAAGCCACACGGGTTGAATTTGCCATCGACATTTGCACGAATTGGCATCACCCTGGGCCTGTCCGGGGCGGAACGGGTCAGATGGTGGGGCCGTGGCCCGGGTGAGTCGTACCGAGATAAGAAGTATTCCCAGCTGCATGGAAACTGGGTGTCGACGATTGACGACCTGTGGGTGGACTACGAGTTCCCGCAGGACGGCGGAAACAGGACCGACGTGCGCTGGGTTGAGATTCTAGGCGAGCAGGGCCGGCTGCTGCGGGCCAACTTTGGGGACTTGGACGGAGCAAGTTTTTCTGCGGCGCATTACTCTAACCGAGACGTGGACGAATGCACGCACCCGTACGAGCTACACAAAAGGAAGCGTGAGGACACGATTGTCAGACTTGATTGGGTACATCATGGACTGGGAACAGGATCCTGCGGGCCGTGGACGCTGCCTCAATATTCGCTCAAGACGGACCAGGAATTCAACTATGATATTCTTCTGGATTGAGAGCAGCACGGTTTGGGTCCAGGTGAGGAGGGATACTCGGGAGACGTCAAATTTTGTTGTATCTCGCGGTCTTTTGCGTCTGTAATTTTCTTTGTATGTGGTTTCATATCATGAACATTGGGTAAGCTCAATAGTAGTGACATGGTCAGCATCTGTCACTGGATTCTTGAAGGTTGCTTCTGGAGAGAAAGGAAATTGTGAAAAAGAAAGAAGAAGAAAAAAATTGCTCGAGCCCACTGCCGATCATCAAGTGCACGGAGCGGTCTGGCATCCGAACCACTCACAGGTGGTTTATGAATCGGAGCAGATAAGCTAGGTACAGTACTGGCAATGTGATATTGATGGAATAATATTATAGCGGTCTGGTCTGCTACTGTCTGGTGTCTGCAATGGTCTTGCAGCGGCAGTCGGGCGGCACTCATCAAACGGTATTGACACCTGTGGGCTCTCGGTGACGGCCCTGAGCGGCACCTGGATCAGCCTCACAGGGGGGTTCCACAGGGGACATCAGGACACTCTGCTCGTTCTGATGGGTCAATGAATCGATCAACTGGCTGGGTCCATGCTGCTTCCGTTTGGCCCCCAGCGCGTGGCCAGGGCCCATGCCAGCCTGGGTGCCAGCATCAGATGGCGTGGGCGAGGGCCTGCATGGCGAATTGCATATAAAGAAAGAGAGTCGCGCACAGCTGCCAAATCATTTTGTTCCGGCGCAGTTGCAGCTTTTGTTGTTTTCGGTCTCAGCTGCAGATTAGCGCCCGTCTCAATTTATTCCCACCAGCTGACAACTTGATGCTGACAGACCCGATGCGCTGGCCTGGATGACACCCACCGCCATGGCTTCAGCAACGCAGACATCGACGGTGACAGCGGCGAGCGACTCCGCCTGGCCGTCCGGTCGGTGTTGGGGCTGCGATCAGATCCGGCTGCAGGAGACGGGATGGAAAGAGCATTCGCGAGAGGGACTGGCAGTTGAGGGTGACGAGCCTGGGCTTGGTGTTGGATTTGGTGAGTTTGGGCGACTATTTTCTTGTACTTCTTCTTCCCATTCTCTTATCTTTTCCGCCATGCGCTCGGTGTCTGGAACAAGGTGCGTTGATGGCGCTCCCGTATAAGGGTCTCAGTTTCATCCTTCAAACGGACATAGACGTTAGGGCTTGACGAGAGTGGGTTGCAGGCGGCCGCTCTCCCCTCCTGCCAGGCACTCACCACTTTCCCGTAATACCAACACAACAGTCGCTAGGGACCAGTACGTGCCAATGTCAGTGTCGTTGGGCCCTGGTGGGGCTCTGAACGCTGAACGTGGGGAAGGCGCAGCCACCAACCCGACACCCGCCAGCCCCGAAGTCGGTCCAGCCCAGCGCAAAGCCGCAGGGAGCTGTCAGTGTGGTGGCACGCCATTGATCT
The DNA here is from genome assembly GCA_000222875.2 of Periglandula ipomoeae IasaF13. Taxonomy (NCBI): domain Eukaryota; kingdom Fungi; phylum Ascomycota; class Sordariomycetes; order Hypocreales; family Clavicipitaceae; genus Periglandula; species Periglandula ipomoeae. Next base: position 45,860 of record AFRD01000155.1, read on the forward strand.
GACGCCATCGCAATTTGAACTTTTTGGGAGTCACGCTTCCAGCTGTCCACCTGGTAGTAGTTGCTGGTACTCTGCCTTTTCCCTTCCCTTCATTCATTCATTCATACAAAACCTGCTTACCATTATATATATCCCTTCCAAAAACTCAATTGATTTGGGTGCTTCCGGATCAGATCTGCCCTTTTCTCCTTTAAATCTCACCTGCTTCAAACTTGTACCTAGCTCATCACCCAAAGCTTGAATGCACCGGCAAACCGTTCACCATTCCAGCTAACCAGCGAGGCCATCTTGGCCGCTCTCAGCGACCATGACCTCTCGTGCAGATGCCTCGTCCCTTTCATCGTCAATTGTCGATGCTCTCGAAACCCCCGAGGCCTCGAAGGCCACCCCCGGACTGGTTCATAACCTCCGACACAGCAGCACTGTACTTGCCCTAGCCGTCAGCTCCCAACACGACTCGATATACGCAGGCACGCAAGATGGTGAGATCGTGGTCTGGTCACTAGACACGTTTCACCAGATCCGGCAGGTACAGGCGCACAAGCGCAGTGTGCTGTCATTGTTTCTGTCCCCCAACTCGTCCCTCCTCTTCTCGAGCGCCTGCGATGCTGTCATAAATGTTTGGTGCCCCAAGACCATGCGCCGCCTTTACGAGGTGTACGGAGTTCACGATGTCGGTGACATCTTCTGTACTGCATATAGCCCACAACACGAGACTTTATACATCGGTGCTCAGAACGCAACTATCCAATGGGTGGCTTTGAACAGCCCGTCAAACCGGGTTTCACCAGACTCGCAAAGTCACCCAGATCGCCGCAGTCATCGCTTCTTCGACTCGAAAGCAGTAGGTGGAGGTGCCACTCCGAGGCGAAATGAAGACCGGTGGGCACTAATACCGCGCGCACAAGCCGTTTTGGAAATTGACGGAGGAAGCATCCGCCACTTTGCACACTACGGTTACGTCTATTGCATGCTGATGGCAAGGGGTCCCACTGTGGAGGTCGACTCTGATGAAGATGTTCTTATATCTGGCGGCGGCGATGGTACCATTAAACTATGGAGTCTGGGTGGCTCAAAAGGACGGAGCCGGAATCAAACAGATGACGACGACAGCGACCAGGCTGACTCCATTGAGGAAATCATGACGTTGGGCACCGATAATGCCGAATCTGTGTTGTCGCTTGCTCTCGATGACTCTTTTCTCTACGCCGGAAAGCTTGATGGCATTGTAGAGTTGTGGGACTTGGATACTACTCAACGATTAAGGGTGATCAAGGCCCATGGTGGTGATGTGATGTCTCTTCAGATGGGATGGGGCTGCTTATGGGCCGGTTCTACAAATGGCTGGGCCAGCGTAAGTCGTGGTGTCTCCTCGAAAACTGCTTCAAATGTATCTCCAGTGTTACTAACAGTTGAGCAGAAATACAGCACTGCCCATTACGGAGCTTATCGACAAGCCTCTTCAGGAGATGTCAGCCAGAAGTACCAATGCCTGGGTAAATGGCAAGCTCACCAGGGCAAGGTATTGGCCTCTGCAGTCACGAACTATAAGTCGGAGAAATACTACATCACTGGCGCCAATGATGAAAATATATCTATCTGGTCTGTGAAAGACTTGACGTCGATCTCCAAGCAAGTCACAACGGAGATGAGCAATGATCTATTGCTTTCTACCCTGAGTGACTTTGTCTCGTATAAGACGGTATCGTCTCGACCTGAGTATGCAGAAGACTGTCGAAAAGGAGCCACCTTCCTGGGTTCGCTATTCAAGAGACTTGTTGGCCATGTGGAAATGCTTAGCACAGAAAAAGCACACAATCCCGTTGTGTATGCGAGATTCTCGGGCAAAAAGGAAGCATCCGAGAAGCGCAAGCGAATTCTGTTCTATGGGCACTACGACGTTGTTGCAGCCGACGAGAAAAAGGGAAAATGGTCCACGGACCCATTCACTGTAACAGGCACCAATGGTTTCCTGTACGGTCGTGGAGTCAGTGACAATAAAGGACCAATCATTGCGGCACTGTATGCCGTGACGGACCTCATGCAAGCACAGAAGCTAAACAACGATGTGATTTTCCTCATTGAAGGTGAGGAGGAGTTTGGCTCGCGGGGTTTTGAGGAAGCCGTGAAGAGAAACAAGGAGTTGATTGGCGACGTCGATTATATTCTTCTTGCCAACAGCTACTGGCTGAACGATGAAGTCCCTTGCCTCACATATGGCCTTCGAGGAGTACTTCATGCGACAATCTGTGTTGACTCGCCCCGACCGGACATTCATTCTGGTGTGGATGGATCACATCTTTCTGACGAACCTCTTACGGACTTGACGTGCGTTTTGTCAAAATTGAAAGGTCCAGGTAATCGAATTCAGATTCCGGGCTTCTACGACGGCATTCCTCCTATTACTGCCGAAGAAGAAGCAAGGTTCGACGACATTGTCTCCATTATGGCTAGCCATCAATCTCAGCCGCTTTCCGAAGAGAAGCTCAAATCCTCCATCATGGCCCGATGGAGAGAGCCCAATCTGACCATTCACAAGTACAAAGTGTCTGGACCAGACGGCAGTTTAGTCAGCAGCCACGCCAGCTCTCATATTAGTCTCCGTTTGGTTCCTGGCCAGGAAGTGGATACCGTTTCCAAGGCTCTTTCATGGTATCTTCGCAAGGAATTCAGCCTGCTTGAATCGCAAAATCAGATTAGCATAAACATTGACAATAGGGCTGAACCTTGGCTTGGCGACCCGAGCAACGAGATATTCCGCACCTTGGGCCAGGCTATCGTTGAGGCATGGCCTGATCGCTTTGATCAAGGCGGTCATGCGAACGGCAAGGTCCAAACGTCGTCAATGGGAAAGTCATCGAAGCCTCTAGAGCCACTGCACATTCGTGAGGGCGGTTCTATTCCAGCCATTCGATTTCTTGAAAAGGAATTCGCTGCCCCAGCAGCCAACTTTCCATGCGGACGTTCCTCGGACGCGGCTCACCTCGACAATGAGCGAATGAGCCTGATCAATTTGCTAAAAGCAAGAGAGATATTTGGAAAGGTATTTGCACGGTTATAGAGCGATTGCATTGCAGAGAATGTATTTTATCTAAGGGCATAAAAAGTCTGATTTGTACGGCGTTCCGGTCTACTTGCGACACAAGTAGTCTTTTGCCTGGTAACGATTCAGAGCTCCGGTTCTGGGCTCAATATTTAGGTTCCCGGCCAGTGATGAGTCGAAGCGACTCCTGGCATAGCATTGACTTGAAATAGAGGATTTTGGATGCCACACTATATCATGATTCCGGTATTAGACGGAACCCAGCCTCGGTTTGGTCTGATATGAGTCGAGCAAGAACACTGTCGAGGCTACCTGCGGCTCTGATTCGAATAGTCGCAGAATGAGGGAGCCGCTGAGCCAATCAAAACTCTCGCAATTGCCGCTAATTCACAATACACTCGTATAGTGCGCTTGTAAAATGGATACGCTGTGGGGGATGGGAAATGGAGACTTCCTCGGAGTTTGGGTGTGTTCGAGTGGTTGACAATCCCGTCGTCCAACATGCATCAGCTGAAAAGTGGTGGCGACCGGGGTCACATCTTCCAAGCCAACGATGCTGCAACGGTGTCTGACTGAACATGGGTTCAACGGTTGCAGCCGCAAGCTCTGACTGCTTACACAGGCCCGTTTGTAGGGCGGACGCTTCACCGATACCCGCCTTGACCACCGCAGAACGACGAATCGACTTATTTTCGACCAGCGGGTTGACTTGTCAGAACGCTCCATCCATTCTTTATCACGCGGGCGATGAATCAACGGCACTAGCAATGCATGAGGGTATGACACGGCACAGAGCGAGCAACCAACAGCTATTACAGGAGCAACCAACGAGGACTTTGCGCCATTACGTCTCCACTCCACCCTAGCTTGATAATGGCGTGAATATTTTTCTCTCCAAAGCTCGACAGTGTGATTATGTCCCGTTTATTAGTATGTCGGGCCAGTTGGAAGTTTTCTAAGCTACCAATCGAGCACGAATCTTCATAAACGTCCGATGATTCACAGGTGTCACCTCTATGGTCCGGTTGCACCATAGTCCTGCTATGTCACCCCACAGACTGGGCTTTGACCTGTCACCTTTGCGACACCGAGTTCGATTTGTTTGTTACCAGGAGTCCGGGTCCCCAGCATCACCGACAGCTACCCTTGTGCCCATGCTGTGGAGCAGTGTCCACACTCTGCCGCGTTTGTTGGTCAGATTGTTCGCTGCAGCAATCGTGGCCATACCCGGCTGGACCTAGCTAGCTCATGTGCGACTGTTCTCCTGCGCGTCATTCTTCCTTTACTCCGTCTGTACATCTACGTGCTAGTTTATTATTCAAGTCTCAATTGAGACTTGAAGGAGCATGGCCAGGATCGTAGCAAGTTCTGAGCGCAGTGAATCGTTGATTGCCGTGGGGGAGTATCCAGCTAACATCCAGTTGACCCTCGTTTGGACCAGGAATTCTCATGAGTTATAACACGATGCAGGCGCATATCCACATGGTGCTGGACCAGGATTGTGTCACTGCCTCCAGTCCCGCATGCTTGTGGCCAGATCTCGGGGTGCATGCGCTGTGTTGATCCAACAAGCGTCTACGCTGTCGATGTCTTGAGGGAAACGCCGATAGGTGTCCAGGAACCAACAAAGTGATAGCATCTAGCACAAAAGACGCATAGTATTAGGATGGAGCCCTGTGCTACTTCGACGACTGCAGTAGTGTGCCATACAAACGCTGGCCTATCAGTCCGGCCAGCCTCCTGATTAGGCATTGGGCGGAATGCCAGGAGAAGTGATGAAAAGCCCGTTAACGTAGGCAAACGAGCGCGTGCGGGCGGGCCTATGAATTACAAGGACCCTACCTTCGCGCGTTACACAAGGTTTGTTTGAGGTTGACACCATTTTCTTTCTTCATCCTTTCTGGCCTCCTTCTTTCCCGCCTAGTGTGCCTTTGGGTGTTATACAGTACAGGACTCACTTTATTCCAAGCACTCTTCTCTTCCCTTGAATTGACTGGGAGAAGAGAATTCGCTTCTTGTCGTCCCTTGTTTTGTCATTCATACCACTGACGTCGGGCACCGGGCTCATGGGAAGCATGGGAAATTTGTTGGTTAAGTCAGAAGCGGCACCATCTACCGACCGCCTGACAACCATATCAAAACAAATCAGGGAAAATACGCAGATTCTAACTGAGAAGCTCCATGCACAAGGGCTGAGTGCTCCGTCCTACGAGACTGATGGTCTTGCCGACTTTCCGTTAACGGGGTCCGATGCCGAAACACTCAAGGCCCGACAGCAGGTTTTATCCTTGACGAAAGAACTTCGGGACTTGGTGCTAATTCCCCGTGAAGCTCTGAAGCTCATGGCCTTGGATGTAAGTCCGGTGTGCAAAAGCGGGCGATGGTGTGAAGCTGAGTCATGTAGGTCGTCAACTACGTCCCCTTACACGCAATCTACACGTTCAAGATAGCCGAGGCCGTTCCTCAGACCGGATCGATCTCATACGAGGATCTCACGAAGCAGGTTCAAAGAGTTTCTGGATATGAAATACCTGCTTCGGAAATTCGGAGGGTTTTGCGACTCGCCATGGCTAATAATTTATTTTGCGAGCCCGAGCTTGGGCATGTCGCACACAACCGCACATCGCTGGTCATGTTGGAGGACGAGGCACTTTCTAGCTGGGTCGGGTTCTACACCGTAGATCTATTTCTACCGGTTGGAAATACCGTGACGGCCATGCAGAAGTGGCCTGGTTCCGAAGATCTTACTGAAACTGTAAGTCGGATATGCTTCATCCCGCATGTCTATGGACGTGTCTCGGCATAGGCGCATGGTGCATGATGCTCACCATTTGTGAATTTATATTCATTCTAGGCCGTCAATATCTCATACAGCCATAAGAACACCTTCTTCGATCATACCCAGAGCGATGAGACACGGGCCAAGAGATACGATCTCGCCATGAGAGCCCATGGCTCACGGGAAGGATTCGATGTGTTGCACACAGTTCAGAGCTACCCGTGGGCGAAGCTGGGAAACGCCACAGTTGTTGATGTAAGGTCCACACGCACTGCTGTTGAAGTTGATGTTGAAGTTTTCTAGAAGCAGATTTCTGACTGAAGAATACTCGGGCAGATGGGCGGTAACGAAGGCTATGTATCAATGGCAATCGCAGAGCAGTTCCCGTCGTTATCCTTCGAAGTTCAAGATCTACCAGGCATGCGATCCGAAAAGACAGCAGGAAAAGTCCCAGCTCATCTAGCCAATCGCGTCAAGTTGACGACGCACGATTTCTTCAACGAGCAACCAACCGTGACAGAAGCCTACTTCTTCCGCCACATCTTCCATGCCTTCCCCGACCAAGTGGTCGTGCGCATCTTGAAGAATCTCATCCCTGCGCTACGCAGCGGTGCTCGCATCATCATCAACGATGTCGTCTTGCCTGCGCCGGGAAGCGTGTCGTTGATGGAAGAGCGCACCTTTAGGCTGCTAGATGTGCTGATGAAGACCGTGTGCAATGGGCGCGAGAGAGAAGTCGATGACTGGAAGGCGTTGTTTGAGATGGCTGATGGGCGGTTTGTGTGGCAGGGGGCGTGGAAATCGAGTGGCAATTTGTGGTTCATAGAGGCTTTGTGGGATGAAGATGCGGTTGAGAAAGGAATGGGGACATGTGATGGTGAGAAGAATGAGAAGGTGGTTCGGCGTTAGGGGCGCATTTGCGGTGAACTATGGGCGGTGATGTCTTGAGTGTGTTCGTGTGAGGCTGGATAAAGGAGAGTCTGTGAATTCACTTTTGGCGTCGGATCAATATGTAAATTGCAGCAGGACGCCAGTCACTTTCAGCATGCTTGGATACGTAATCATGGGTCTAAGATGATGTATAATACGCAAGGATTCTCTCGAATGCTCTTATGATGGTTTCATTTATGTCAGACTACCTGCAGCCTGAACTATCTATCCCATTGTCCCAACCTGATGGCATCGAAGCTTCACCTTCGTCTTCACACATATTCAAGGTACGCCTTATCTGCTCTATCCCGGCCATCTCTCGCGATGCTAAATTGCCTCAAATGAGCAATCTTCGTTAAATACCCGTTCTATCTATTCTATCCCACCCAACGCCGTCAAAACATCATGCTCACCGATCAAGGAGTCTACATCTTGGAATTTCTCGTCCGATCCTTCAGGTTCCTCGCAAAATCAACCGCCAACGCAACATGATTACTCAAAGCGACCAGCTCCCCGCTCCCATCAAATATAATCACCTCCATATCCATCCTCCCGTTCCTCACAAGTTTACTCGCCGCTCTCATGCGCAACCACTCCTCTCCGCCTTCAGCTAATTTCTTGACGTCAATGGACATGGTGACGGTGGGATACCAAAATGCTTGGTCGAGCGCAATTTGTCCCGCTTGAAGAGGCTTATCGCCATCCTGCTGGCGATATGCCTCGGGGATCAAAGCGGCCGCTGCGTCAGCGACGTAGCCGAGACTGATATCCGTAAAGGGCTCGCCGTTTGCACATCGCAGCCAGTAATCTTGTACTGAAGGGGATGTGTGGCCTTTCCTTTGTAGGTAAAATTCGAGCGTATTAAAGCTTGAAACGCGTCTCATGATGGGAATGCGCAGTCTCTTCCACAGCGCATCCTTGTCCTCTGCCAGCTTGGCGAGGTCTGCCGGGGGAGGTTCCTGGGGCAAAGATCACCCCGTGGAGAGGGTGAGGCCTTGCTCGTCGCTGAGATTCGTGTTAGTCACGTACGCGGCTACTTCTGGTTTATTGCTGGGCGTTTCCAGCCAAGGGTGCGAGTCCAGCATGCCCTGCTGGTGGAGGGAGATGTGGAGGACGGAGAAGCTGCGGCCGATCTTGGATTCTTCAACGACGAGGTACGCTGGGCCGGCGATCGTGTGGTTGAGGTACTGGATGTGGATTTTGAGAATGTCGCGCTGGTTTCGGGATGTGAGGTATTCTTGCGCGACGCGCATTATGACGGAGGCGACGTAGCCTCCGTTGGGGACTGTGAGGATAATTGTCAGTATGGTGATGCTGGTTGTATTTGCGAAATGGTGGGATTGGAAAGGGGAAGAATGTACCGGCTCCAACGCATAGCTCTGTTGAGAGATCTGCGCTGAATATGGTGTCTGATAATCGGGTGACTTGCATATGTTGCTCCAATGATGGCGGGACGAATTCATCGTCGTCGTCATCATCCTCGGCGTGATCTGGATCCCGGAATGCGTTGTTGGACATGATGTGCGGTGTTTGGTTGAGGCCCTGTTATGTCGTAGGATGTTGAATTTAGGTATGAGACTTCACAAGCTTATTTTCTACAGGCCATGGAGGAAAGAGCAACAAGTGACAGATCTGCAACAACGATTGAAAATAGGGTTTTGCCATTGAGCGCAAGGGCGAGCGCGAAGACTACAGTCCATGTCAATCGACGCCTGGCCTCCCCGCTGCAGCCGAGGTAAACTAATTGATCCGAAAAGCCACCAGACCAGGCTTGCTTCATCCGGAGGCCGCTGAAAGTGCCCATGTCAACATTGAATGGTCGAATCTGGCATCTCCAGCGAGAGATAGCGCCGGCCGGCGCCGTGGGGAACCGGACGTCCGGCCTGTGTTGCTGCCCGGATGCGGAGCGGCAGCGCGAATGACGGGAACATGAAAGCCAGGCACATGCAGAGATGGAGTCTGGTGCTCCGCGGTATATTATCTGGTGCGTCATGGTGATGCAAAGGGCCAGTTATGCGAGGAGTAGGAGGTCGTAATACTTTCTATCTACCTTTTTTTCCCCTCCGTTTTCATTCTCATTCTTGATTTTCCCGCGGCATGTTGTCAATCGATAGGTGTTATTCATGGGTTGGACAAATGGACCGGACTGCTTGTTCGCCCGCAGCGGCGGTTGGGAAACACGGAGCAACAAAAACAGGCAATGCATGATAACGCAATCGAAATTGAATTCCAAGAATCAAAGTTCCACTCCTCGCTTTACAATTCAGCTGGCAATTGCTAGACATTTCAGAATACACGTCACCAGACATGCCCACGCCTATGTCGGAGTATCACTGATTGCAGGTTCTTTCCTATCCTCCCTAGCACCTCATGCTGCTTACTACGAAAGGTATCCGGCAAGTAATCGTTCTGGAACTGCGTCTTGAACCACATGAGCACGTTGTTCTCCTTCCACAAAGGCCAACTCGGCAGATTTCCCTTGCCCTCATTTGGATCCAAATTGTACAGAAAATTACGGTAGTACTGCCGATTGGTCTTGGTGGCATGCGTGGGCGGAAGCCCGTAAAAGATCTGAAAGATGTCAGCCGTGAAAAGTGCCCAAGATGGGAATCGCATGCGCATAAGACGACAGGTATGACCACGAAGGCACGTCTGGGTTCGCCGCAGTCGTGGCCTCGAGGAAGCGCCGGCGTGAGAGTGTAAAAACCATGTCGCCTACTATGGCAGCGATGCGCCGGAACATTGGATACAGCCCGTTGAGACTGCCTGTGCGGAATGGACTTTCCCCGTTGGCACCGTCCTGCGCATATGCCTCGATGAGCTCGGAGAATTGCTGCTTCGTTGCGTTGGTGAATATGTCATTTGTGAAATAGTCGACCAACTCTTCGTTTGACTTGATGCTCTTCTGGAAAAGAGCAAATAGCGTGCCCTCGTCCTCCTGGTCACCCACGATGAAGGGTACGGCACGGTACTGTCCATTGGCTGTGATTCTCTCAGGACTGTCGACGAGCACCTTGCCGTCCGGTCGAGGTGGAAATGAGAGCTTCGGCCCGTAGTACGAGAAGGGGCTTGTGAAGTTGTCCGTGACTGCTTTGTAGAAGGTGTCGTAGTCCAGCCGTCGAAGGCACTCCAGTCCGTCGTCGGCGCTCTCTCTGCATCCCGCTTCTTGAAGCACCTTCTCATAGACAGCTTATGCTTTTTCCGAATCGATAGATTCAGCCGGAATGCCGGTGCGAGAGTTCATGATGCCGCCGCGAAACAGGGGCTTCCCTTGGTACGTAATGTCTCCTCCATACAAAGCCATCTGATAAAACACGGAGATGGAACCAGCCGACTCTCCCCACAGAGTCACCTTTTCTGGATCATCGCCAAACGCCGCGATGTTATCCGCCATCCATTCGAGTCCCATGCGTTGGTCGAGGAGACCGACATTGGCACTGCCCTCCTTCAGAACGTCAGCGCCTGGCATGAAGCCAAAGGCGCCAAGTCGATAGTTGACGGCGACAAACACGAAGGGCTGATCGTTTTCCACGCCGTCGAGTACCAAGGAGGTTCCATCGTAGGTATTAGTGCTTCTGAATGCGAATCCACCACCGTAAATCCAGAAGAGAACGGGCAGCTTGTCACCTGGTTTTGTATTTGCTGGACGTTATATAGACAGTGTTAGGCAATCTTCTTGTCCCTTCACGCCGGTAAAAAATGGCAGCTCGAGAACTCGGCTCCCCACGCTTGCCAAAATGTTCCTGTTGGAAGACGAAAGGAACATTTGCGGGCAGCTGGCAGCGATACCCGTCGCGTCCACCGTCCCTAGGTTGCGTGTAAGTCGTTTGGGTGGTCGCAACCGGAGCGGGCCAACCGGCGGTTCAGCATAGGGGATGCCATTGAAAGTATCAATTCCCGAGTTTGATCTGCTACTGAAAATTGCCCCTGTTCCCAATTGAACGTGTGCATCTTGACCCTGAACACTGGGCAGGGCCAGCAGTGACGCTACCAGAAGCAATGACTTTGTGGTCGCGCGGAACTTCATTTTTGGGGCACCTGAACCTCACAGGATCATTGACATTCCACAATGATCAAGTTTTCGTTGAATTTTCTGACGTTCTGCAGCATGCCATGGCGTCTGAGTCCTAAATATTTATGGTTGCTCGTTGCATACCAGCCAGCCATTGCCTCAGACACGAGATTCCACCGGATGATCTGATCCATCCGATGACTCTCTATTCGCCTCACCAAGCTGCGCAGTGCAATAGAAGATCAGAAATGCCGACAAAACTAACCGAACTTCAGCCAGATCGCACTAACCTGACATATAAAGTCCAAGCGTGACTGCCAGCTTTGATGATAGAGGGACGTGCGGGTGTCATTGATTAGCTCCACACGGGATGACTATTGTAGCCGAAGTTCTCGCAAACTTGGTTCGCAATTTACGCGAAACTCGCAAGAGTCACGTCCAAAGTTGTTTCCATTGTCAAGGAATAGATAGGATGACTACTTTATCCACACATATGGTACATCCGCAGAATTACTGGCCCCTCATGTGTGGTGACATTATGGTGGTTTTGATTACTGTGTTTTTTTATTTTATAGTAATAGGCTGACAGGGATATCCTCCTTATCAAATGATGAGGCGAGGTCACGACTTTTAACGTGACTCTGCAAAGATTCAGGTAGCAATCATTAAAAGAGCAAGAAATGCCATTCCCTGGCTGAGCCCGTTTTGATGAGGAATGAAGTCGTTATCGTCCCATGGTTTCGGATCGCCTTGTCTAGTCAAATGATCCTAATATCTTGTTCCTCGAGACCGAGGCGTTGGGCAAGAGCGACACCCTTCCCATCCTCACAACCGTCAATGAAACAGTCACCACCGACCAGCTTGTACTCTCCGTAGCCCATATCCCGAAGTAGAAAAAGGCTGCGGCCTCCCCGCAAAGCGCATATCTTGATATTGTCACTCACTCTGTAGTTGGAGTACGCAAATGCTACACAGCCACGAGCAGTGAGCATATCGTGTCGGATGCCTTTTCGTCTTTCGGCCTCATGTGCGCCAGAAACCTGGCTGTCCCGCCACAAATGCAAGACGGATTCATCGCGTTTTGCCGTCCGTTCGTGCAGATCATCAAGCGTCTCGACCGTTGGTCTTGCCGCACCAAACAACACTTCATTGGAGATTGCGTCGTCGGGGATCATTTTCAGCCATCGCCGAAGTGCTGACAGTCTCAAAGATTCAAGCGCGTCGGCATGAATTGAACCGTTCGCGCGATTGTCGATGCCCACAACAGACTCACTCACGGTATCGATGATGAATCCCTTCACGATCAAAGTATCTCCATCTCGGACACATAGAGGTTCAGCATTGAGATTGTCATCTTTGACATTATGGTGCGGAGACATAAAGTCTCTCGCGGTGACGACATCAGTCCCAGAGACCTTTGGTGAAGTCCAGTCAGACACCCACGATGGCAAACTAAGCGCGCGTCGGCTTTGGTCAAAGCGTCGAAAACCATTGGCGTATCGCTGCTGAGCAAGAACATCAAGTGATCTCTCACGGCAAATACACCAGTACGTGAAATCCGTGCATACTTCTGCAGGCGTTAGACTGTAGACAATCGGGAAAAGAGACACGCTGGATGTTTCAAGTAGTTTGAACAAGCCGACGAGGCCATAGATCTTGTCACTTGGGATAGTGGCCAAGAGGTCCCTACACATGAGAGCAAGCCCAGATGGCCAGACTTGAATAGCCGATTGGGGCTTCTTCCGCCACTCTCTTAGCCTTTGGATCAACCAAATCATTGATAAGCCTTGTTTAGTCTCCCTGTCTAACTGCGGACCAGGATTTATCTCCGCAGATTGAGATGCCATGTAACACTCCTCTAAAGAACAAGTCAGGCACCTTGAGACACTGCCATGAGGAAGAAACCGAAACATGAGAGAGACAAACACATCCCACGAGTATTTGTGGCGGGCCAATTGAACGTAGAGCTTCTGGGGCAACGCAGCTTCCTGAACAACCCAGAGCCTATGAAACCAATGCAGCCTCATGAGTTGGTGGAAGTGTCCCATGTATTCGACGCGAGTACGCTTTTGGAACTCAGACAGTAGGGAATGAGCCAATTCCTTGGAAGCCAGGAGATCTGACTGATCCAAGGACGCGAACCAATCTGCCGCTACCTGTAGGGTATCAACTAGTTCTTCATGGTCGTCAATTCTGAGCCATATGATGCCATTTCTCACCTTCATATAGATCTTGTCCATTATGGGAACTTGCTGTGCCTTTTCAAGGTCATCATGTTGATTGATGCACACGGCATCGATCCAAAGATATCGCCTGTCATGTTGCGATCTCAGACAACGGAGCATCTGGAGCACGAGCGGCGAGACTTTGTGCGGGCAATTCTCGATGTGGAGAATCTGGGTTGCTGCTTGACCTTCCCATGCATAAGAGACAGCATCCCATTGGCCACGGCCATCGCCCGTCTGGTCGTCTACATTGCGTCTCTCAAAGGATGCAACAATGTCCGACTGCGGTTCACCCGCCTCCAAAACCAAGACTCGAATCTGTCGCGATGCATCTATGGGTGGGTACAACATCCACCGTGAGTGCACCAATTATCCAGGGAAGTGGGAGGCGATGGGTATGGATAGCGTTTATTGAGCCTCGGAGCGGAGACGTTTTGAAGAGTGAGAGCTGGTGCCAAAAGAAGAGGAAAAAAATAAATAATGCTAAGACTTTAGCTGAGTGAAGGCTGTTGCTTCAACAAAAGTCTGGTCTGGTGGCATAAGAGCATTGCAGGCAACAGGCCGAGACTTCTCATCCAAGCTGATCAAATCAGACAAGACCAGACCAGACCAGAGTCAACTGTAATACAAAATCGAAATGACTGGGCGGGTCACCACAAGCCCGACTTCTGGAGGCTTTTTCCCAAGAGCCGCACCGTCCCGCGCGCCTCGTGGTGCCTGTCTGGTGTTGTCTGCTCTGGTGTGGGTCCTGCGGCTGAGTCCTGAGTCCCTCACTCATTCAAGTACCACACATGCATTGAAAATGAGTGAGGCTTCAGGGGTGCTCAACGAGACGGGCAGGTATTTCCACTTCCACCTGACGTTGCCAAGCATCAACAGAGACACTGACATTTGGGCAACAAGCGTGCCAGGCAACACACCTCGTCAAACCTTTGTCCCTGCGGTATCATGTTCCGATAACTGCCTTCTGGGGTTTGATGGGCCTGCCCTCAGACTATCTCACGTCTAGTCCTCTCACGAATGTTCACATTCGTCCGGCAGCAGACACAAGCTTGGATAATTATCGAGATTGCCTGTGTTAAACTTTACTTCAAGCTTCCTTTCTTGCTCTCAGACAAGACAGACGCCAGTCTCTTCTGTCGGAATGGCTGACGACGAGCTCATCGTAGCCGCTGTGGCACTGCTGGTGTCGGTCGTAGCCCTCACAGCGACTTTTATGCAAGTTCTCCAACAGTACTACGCATCAGCTCGTGGGTACTCGCAATGCAATGAGAAGGTCATGGGAGAATGGGCGAAATCGAAATCACGCAAGTTTTCCTGGGAAGAACTTCGCTATGAAGTACAATTCGACGCCCCCGTCATCTTCGTCTCACCACCAACCAATGACAGGGGCCCAGTCCCAGATGCCAAGATCTTCTTCCTCAAAGGCACCCAGAAGAGCCTGGAAGAGACGGGAACCAATTCCGATGTTGATTTGCGCAAGGAATATGAAAAGATGTCACCAAAGGAAAGGATCCACACCGCTGATAACGAGCGTGTCTCCTGGCTTGTGCTACTTCTAGCTGTGCAGAAAATGGAAGCTACATCGCGGGAATGGCAGGAGACACAGTATAAAGCTCTTGGGCCGCCTGGTCAGAATTTGGAAAAGTACGGGCTGCCGTCGCATCCTCCAACACTGGAGGACGACCATACCTTTACGGTTGCTCTGCAACGAAAACGAAAGAGTTGGGATACGATGCCAACGGCTGTCACAAAACCATATGGCACGACAACGATGTGTCATCTGATTGAGATGATGGCTGCTCTCGGCGTATATTGGAAAGAATTTGATCGTAAAAGAGATCGATATCGGGCAGAGGGCAATGGATTCGTGGTATTGGGCGAAAGGCTTAGTGAGTTGGGGCTCATGTTCTCTTTCCAGGTCTATGGCAAATGCGTCTTCGAGTCGAATCGTGTCATGCCGGTTGATGAGGTTAAGGAGCTGTGCTTCGGTTACGTGCCCACCATCCATCGGACCATATTGGATCACAGTCGTCTGGATTCGCCGCACAGCGAGCTTCATAGTCTGGGAACGCTACAAATGGCGAGTAGGAAGGAAATGGCCGAGATCTTGGCTGCCATGGGGTGCAGAATCAATGCAGTCCAGTACTTCTTGGAAGAAGGGAGTAGAACCTCCCACCTATTTCCACGTAAGCACTGCGCATGCTACCGGCCGAGCTTGTTTCAGTATACTGACTTCGAAATGACAGTGTCCTTTGAGATTCTGGGAATGCTAGGCCGCACAATCCACATACCGAATAGCAGCTTCACGTATATTCCTAACCCAACCTCGGACCGATGGGACAAGCGCTCCTTTTCCCTCGTGAAGATCATGGAGTCATATCGGGTGCTGTCCGAAGTTGAGCTACCTCAAGTTCCTTGGAACCCGACGATATACTCGACCATAACTGGTCACATTGCTCGTATTTTGGGTCCTGGAGCCGAAGGAAATGCGTCGAATAGGCTCCCGTACTTGAAAGCTATACACGATGCCCTGGACGACTGTGATGAAATCTTGACCGCAAAGAGCCATGGGGAAACCAGTCGTTCGCAGCAGGCAAAATGGAGCTGCCGTCAAGTGTTTTACAGCAGCAGGCTTCCAGGCAAGCTTTGCGACGAGAGATCGTCCAAGACGTGCTCAGGTCTCATGTCCAAGAAGTACTCCGGCTGCTCAACGAGCGAGATGACCGTCCCTCAGACCTGCAGTCTCTGCATGTCCCCGACATCTCTCCAATATCACCCCGAGCGTCACGATATCATGAACGAAATCTGAGCCCTCGATTCGAGGATGTGGATGCTTGTGGCCCGGACGAGAAGCAGCACCGGCTGATGGAGGTATACTTTGAGGTGATTCGGACGCATGTTGTGCACGCTGCAACGAACACTACGGAACGAAGAACAAGCTTTGCCGGAGCGCCACGGAATTACGCTTTCCGTCGCCGGGCCAGTGTTACTACACATTCTAGCATTGCGGTTCAGTCTGAGTACGGACCGGACGAAGCAAACGGCGCAACTCATGCCAGCGGAGTCGATGTAGGCAGACTGTCTATATCAAGCCGCCCGACAGAATTGCCTCCAGCAGAAACAAAGGATCCCAGTTCAGATGATACTGAAGGGAGAAGAAGAAGGGCACGCACAAGCCTGGCAGATGAACCTTGTCTCACGATGACATCTGGTGCACTCTGGTCTTCCGGATGATCTGGCTGCTCCTGCTGTACGACTTTAACAAGGTGGATGAGCTTTTGGGCAGTCGCATGCCGGTATATATTGCATGAGCATCTAGCGAGCGGTACTATTTTTGTTCACTTGTTGTAAATAAAGCTTGATCCGGAATGGAAATCATGTTTTCTTGCCACATGGCTCAGCTGGTGTGCGACTTTGAGCCTAGTGGATCCAAGGTGGGAATTCGGCACCAAAAAAATATCGTGGAGACAAATGCGGTAATCATGACGTCGATCACTACCCTCAGTAGGGCACGATGGCTCTCCTTCCCATTTGCCGTATGCAGAATTTCTCGATTCGGGGCTCATAGAAGTTTCAAACAGCAGAGTTGTAAGCTCCTGGAAAGAAAATCTCGCTGGGTGTTTCCTCCCTTTGAACTATCGTCAGCTTCCAGCGGCCGATTCATGTCTTCCCAAGGAATGTCTAACTCTCTGGAGGGACACCGTTGAGAATTGCATCGCCCTTGATAAGTAGGATAGAATTTGAAGCGGACCTCATAAGTTCAAAAGTCTCATGCGGCGTCTATGACTTCGGTATTTGGAAGACAAGTTCTCCGAGCAAGGGAGACACAATGCCCTACTGTCCCAGTCCGCCCTTGCTACCAAAGCAGATGATAATTTGGGAGGATCCGAATCATGCTTCTTGGCAGTCTCCGAAACGGATCGACTCTGGAGGGCTTCATTAACGGTTGGTTCATGGCTCGTGTTGGCCTCATCTCATGTTGCAACATAGGGTAAACTCGCCCGGCCGATGGCATGTAACTGACTCACGAAGGCGCTAGTGAATGGCCACGCGATGAAGGACTTATTAACAGAGACGGGCAATAACTGCGCAGGATGGCACCGAGCAGCAGTCGTTAACAAGAGCAGCAATTCGTCACATAGACGGACTGGCCACAAAAATGGACAAGGTCGTTTGTAACAGAGCGGTTGTGTTGTCCACCTCTGGGTCTGGCTCAATTGCGCGGAAGTTCAATGCCCCTGGCGATACATGTGCAGCACAAATTGACAGTGCGTTGGTTTGTGACAGTCGGCACCTAAAGTTGTGCACACAGAATTCATTGCTGTGAATTCAGCAACTAATGCCTACGACTGATTGCGCCATTCGCTATCGTTTGCGCTGTCAGCATGCTATTCGCGTCGTGTGCAAGAAAGACGGGCTTCCATAGGTACGAAGGGGCTTCAGTGACTTCCATCATCCCTTCTAGCTGAACACATTTCGCGTACATGCAGCAAGCATCCCCTCATCACCGCTGAGCTGCATGACAGGGGAAGGAACTCGAACACCGCATTTACGCGCCCGTGCTGACTTCCAAGACATGAACATGTCCATGGCGTAGCAAGCGACGGTTCGGGGTCTCGAATTTTAAGTGGGGCGAATCGTGCCATGTGGAGACATCGACAAACGGGTGCACCAGTCCGGGTGATCGATGGCTGGCGGTTTTCCTGTCTACTTAGGATGTAGTGCTGAGCCATGCATGCTGGGATGTTGGCAGCTGGGGAGTGTGTGGGAGAGATATGAATAATGCGTGGTTGGCTTAGGTTGGACTCCCCAGCTCAGGTTCGCCCGGGACAGAGTTGGAGATAAATCTGAGGCGACAACAGCGGTAATAGCGGTATCGACAAGTCGCAGAACAAAGCGACACCGAGCAAGGCAGTGGACAGTGGACACGGGAGAGTCGACAATGTCCGTCCAGCTGTCTCGTAGCGCAGCCTCTGGGCTCTTGTCGATATTGACACTTGCTTTTCATAGCGGATCGGCCGATAAGCGCAGCAAGAGAGGAGTGTAGTCTCAAGTTTCTTTGATGGTCAAAGAAGCATCAAACACCCTTTGATAGCCCGGTTGCTATGATGATGTATTATGTGTCCCTCTTGGCCGCTGCCCTTGAATGATGCTAGCCGAGCAGAGGATGGTTCAGCAGGATAGATCATTATCCGTCTGTCCAGGAAAGTGCTGGATGCTGCCCCCCTGCGATATGTGTCAGGCTTCGACGGAGACTCTGTGTGGCCAAAAAAGGACATGTTTCTTGGTTTCTTTGAGCCCACCTAATACCCGAATTCTATGTTTATGCGCCACTGCCGAGTTTTGCTTAGGATCTCCAGAGCCAGTTGGGACCAGATGGAACAGTTCTCGTCTAGTAGCTACATCCGTGCCTTCCCTGTAATAGTAAGCAACCGACACCAGACACCCGACGGCAGCTGGCCGCCCGACCTCCACCAGTCTCGCGGTGTCGCTCTTGCCCCAACCACGGCCTGCCCGCACTTGCCCTGCCGCTGCCCACTTTTCGGCATCTCCTTTTGGTGGGGACGATTGGCCCGTTTTTCCTTGGTCGCCTCCTCTCCATTCAGCGCGAGGCTCACGCGCTCGTTCTCTTGCCTGTCAAACCCGAACCTCAAGGCTTGCAAATTCACGGCCAGCAAATTTGTGCACGACAAAATCTGGGCTCGACTACACGATTCTCTTGTACGCCCAGTATTATCGTTGAGCCAAGACAACCGCCAGGGCTCACCTGCCCGGCGCTGAGTCCGCACCACCGCCTGTCTGCCGGCTCCGGCGTTGTCTCTGGCAGATCAACCAGCCATGACACTGTCACCAATGCCGTCCAGCCAGGCATCAGAGCCCCGGCGCCCTCGAAGCGCCCAGACAGTGTCTGTCAACTTTGCTGAAGGCTCCCAGGACAATGGACGACGATTTCAACTCCAAGTTAGCGAGTGCGTCGAGACCAAGACCGTCACCACCACCACTCGCCTCACTCGGAAGTTTCCTCGTGTCTTTCTACGGGACCCGGCTCCGCTTGAGACTCTCGACACGAAGGAATATCCATTAGCTTCAAAACCAACACCACCGGAGCTGCTGGAATTTTCGTACGAAGTGCCCGAGGAGGAGTGGGTGAAAGAGGATCCTTCCGATGACGAGGAAGGAGACGATAATCTACAAAGTCGGAATGGTGGACAAGAATCTGCGAAATCGGTACGTCACACTTATCTTCGCATCCAGGCTGCTCTCGCCAAGTAATATTGCATCCCAGCTCAAGTGGTCAGAGATGGGCGGCCAGGTCCCAACTTTCTCCTCTCAGTGCTGACACTCAACCAAACAAAGCAGATGAAACCGAGAGCAACTGGCACTCTTACTCCGACCGCCGTCAAACTCGAGCCCGGCCTTCAACATACCCCTCATCAAAATCGAACAACCCGTTTGGCATCGCACTCTCCCTCTGATGTGTGTTCCCGGCAGACTCGGCAGACTCGAGCCAGCCTCGGTGATTCGCCAAACGCCACAGCATCCCATACGCCTCCTGGGCCTGCTTTTACACCTAGAACATCGCAAAGACTAGCCAGATCCAACCTTCATGCAGTTTCAGACAAGCTGAGACGGTCGATAACCCAAGCCGGCTCGACCTCAGCTGCGGCGTCTGCTGGAAGCAGTGGCTCGACCACTACCGGCCACTCAGCCTTGAGCCGCCGCGATGTCGGGGAGCGATTGCCCCGTGGAGTGAGCGGTTTCCTAGCCACCCCGGACACCTCAGAGCTCATCGAACCCTCTCAGCGTAACCGGTTCTCGCAGGCAGATCGTCTCCGGACGTCTCCCGGACCATCACAGGCACCAACCGGTACCTTTGATGCCGCAAGCCCTGCAGGAAGCGATTCACACACTGTCTTCAGCAGCAACGTGGCTACACCTCCAATCACGGATGCGGACCCCGAACCTTTTGGAGATGCAGACGATTCGCTTCAGTATTCTCTTCGCGCCGCACTGCGACACCGTCCCAGCATCGACGTGGTAGCCGCGCAGGATGCCAGCTTACCCAGTCCCAGATTGTCGCCGACTTTAGCTGCCTCTCAATTACACACTGCTGATTCAGATAGTGGTGATCAATCAAGCTTCCAAACGTCTGCGAGCGATAACACTCTGTCATCGGCGGATGAGTTTCATGGTCAAGAAGACTCTAAAGGCCGACAGCTGGTCCACTCGTCTCGTCAACATGGTGACAATCGAGCACTCAAGCGATCGACCTTTGAGCCGCACCGTGCGTTTTCTTTCAATACACAGAACCTCCTCGAAGCCTTTGATTCGATGAAAACAGAGATGAAGACCTTTATGATGTACCAGTTCTTACGTCGATGCCCGCGCCCCACACTACGAGTTATCGCCAATGCTGTCAATCCGGCTTTGAAATGCGATTTCCTTAGACAACTTCCTTTAGAGCTCGGGTACCATGTTCTTGCGTACCTCGATCATCGGGATCTATGCAGAGCAGCCCAAGTTTCAAAGCACTGGCGCAACATGGTTGACCGCAATGAGACAGGTTGGAAAGAGCTCCTGGATTACGATGGTTACTCCATGGCTCCCGGTGAACTGAGCAAGGCCATCATGCAAGGATGGGGCTGGCAAGATCCTGTTGGGCCTGCTGGCTACGAACGAGATCTGAGCATGCAGGGACGCCTCACTGCCTCTGAATATGAGTTGACGCGAGCTTTTCGAAATGACACCACACCCAAGTCGTCTAGGAGCTCCAAGCGAAAGCGTGGCTTGAATACGTACTCCGCATCCGAACGATCGAAGCGACGAGCTGGAACGTCACAAGAGTCTGCAGTATCTAGCGCGAGAGACTCGAAGGCTCAGATCGAAGTCAAGCAGCACAAGTCTGAGGGCCCGCTCTCGGCCGCAAATGCCGCCGTCGCCGCCGTCCCAGACCCCCAAATAGGGTTGCCAAGCCTTCGACAACTTCATCTCTTCAAGTCTATCTACCGTCGTCACCACATGATCCGCAAAAGTTGGACCAGTGGAGAGGTGAAACCAGGTCATGTCGCTTTCGCAGCTCATCCCCGTCATGTAATTACCTGTTTACAATTCGACGATGACAAGATCATCACTGGAAGCGATGACACCCTGATTCACATTTATGACACGAAAACGGGCAAGTTGCGAAAGAAGCTTGAAGGCCATGAAGGCGGCGTGTGGGCATTGCAGTATGAAGGCAATATTCTAGTTTCAGGCTCGACTGATAGATCAGTCCGCGTATGGGATATTGAACGTGGCCTGTGTCAGCAGGTGTTCTATGGTCATACCAGCACCGTGCGATGTCTGCAAATTCTCATGCCTACAGAAACAGGAAGGGATGCTAGCGGTCACCCGATTGTGCAGCCCGAAAAGCCTTTGATCATCACAGGCTCTCGTGACAGCCAGCTGCGTGTATGGCGACTTCCAGAAGTTGGTTCTCGACGGTATATCCAGACTGGTCCTCCAGCACAGGAATCGGACTGCCCTTACTTCATTCGAGTTCTCACTGGCCACACAAACTCTGTCCGTGCCATATCCGCGTACGGTGATATCCTCGTGAGTGGTTCGTATGATAGCACGGTACGAGTCTGGAGGATCAGCACGGGCGAATCCCTGCATGTGTTGCGTGGACATTCTCAGAAAATTTATTCCGTTGTCCTCGACCATAAGCGCAATCGATGCATTTCAGGTTCCATGGATTCCCTTGTCAAAATCTGGGATCTTGCCACAGGAGCATGTCTGCATACTCTTGAGGGCCACACACTCCTAGTAGGCCTTCTAGATCTTCGAGATGACCGATTAGTTTCTGCAGCCGCAGACTCAACGCTACGTGTCTGGGACCCAGAGAATGGAAGATGTCGGAACACCCTTATGGCACACACCGGAGCCATAACGTGCTTCCAGCACGATGGCCAGAAAGTCATCAGTGGCAGTGAAAAGACAGTGAAAATGTGGGACGTGAAGACAGGCGAATGCGTGCAGGGTTTGTTGACAGATCTCACGGGCGTATGGCAAGTAAAGTTTGACGAAAGACGATGTGTGGCAGCTGTTCAGCGGGACCAATTGACTTATGTAGAGGTGAGTGGGCAAAAGCACATCCTCAGTTCAAGACCATTTCGAGACATCTTACTAACCCACGAGCAGATTTTGGACTTTGGAGCTATCCGCGACGGTCAGCCACCTGAGGAACTCGGGAAACGTATTTTATTGAACGAGCACGAGGTGCGAGAGATTATCGAAGATGGGGCTGCTTGAAACGCATCAGTCTACATCCATAAGATTTGAACAACATATGAAACAGTGTAACGACTTTGAAGGGGATTAAGCGATTATGCCAAAACAAAACAGCATAGTTGGATGATTGCATCAACACAGTTCGCCAGCGGCGAAATTACGAATTTGGCATTTGATATACTTTATTTATGGGATGAAAGTGTGCATTATTAGGCTGGGAAGGATTTCGGCGTTGAAAAAGTTTCAAAGCGGAGAGTAGCGGCTATATGAGGCTGTTCATATATCATTCAGGGTCAACAGTAGATATGGAAGGGCTTGTGTGCCTTGGCA